>JARQOD010000909.1:0-117874 GCA_033576555.1 Oophaga sylvatica
CCCTGGACATCTAAGGGCATCACAGACCTGTTATTGCTCGATCTCGCATGGCTGAGCGCCACTTGTCCCTCTAAGAAGCTGGAAGCGGACCGCGGGGGTCGTGTAGCTAGTTAGCATGCCGGAGTCTCGTTCGTTATCGGAATTAACCAGACAAATCGCTCCACCAACTAAGAACGGCCATGCACCACCACCCACAGAATCGAGAAAGAGCTTTCAATCTGTCAATCCTTTCCGTGTCCGGGCCGGGTGAGGTTTCCCGTGTTGAGTCAAATTAAGCCGCAGGCTCCACTCCTGGTGGTGCCCTTCCGTCAATTCCTTTAAGTTTCAGCTTTGCAACCATACTCCCCCTGAAACCCAAAGACTTTGGTTTCCCGGACGCTGCTCGGGGGGTCATGGGAATAACGCCGCCGGATCGCCAGTTGGCATCATTTATGGTCGGAACTACGACGGTATCTGATCGTCTTCGAACCTCCGACTTTCGTTCTTGATTAATGAAAACATTCTTAGCAAATGCTTTCGCTTTGGTTCGTCTTGCGCCGGTCCAAGAATTTCACCTCTAGCGGCACAATACGGATGCCCCGGCCGTCCCTCTTAATCATGGCCCCAGTTCCGACAACCAACAAAATAGAACCGGAGTCCTATTCCATTATTCCTAGCTGGAGTATTCAGGCGTGGCTGCCTGCTTTGAACACTCTAATTTTTTCAAAGTAAACGCTTCGGGCCCCCGGGACACTCAGTCAAGAGCATCGGGGAGGCGCCCCAAGGCAAAGGGGCTGGGACTGGCGGTAGCACGCCTTGCGGCGGACCGCCAGCTCGATCCCAAGATCCAACTACGAGCTTTTTAACTGCAGCAGCTTTAGTGTACGCTACTGGAGCTGGAACTCTTTTTTATTTAAAAAATACAAAACACATACAATATATACACAAAACAACAACTCCAATCCAAAACAAAAGATACAATACCTAAAGAAAAACTTAACACCTATTCACTCCTCACTTTCTTGTCCTTATTAATCGAGATCTTCCACACACGAGTCCACTTGATGAAACTTTGCAGCTCCTCAGGGACCCCCAGCAGGAAACCCTTCAAAGAAAAGGGAAAAAACAAAAGGGGAAACAAAAAGAAAAACCCAAAATTTCCATTCACTCATTCTACCACCATACATACCACACTTATACAACATATTTACATATTTACAGGAGAAAAGAAACAAAAGAGTTTGGCCCACTGCCTTAACATAGAACACGAAAGGCCATTCTGGCCGCCACACAGAAAAACTTAGCTTACTAACAAATTTTTATTTTATTTTTTTTTATTTTTATATTATAACCCCCCACCACACCACAGGTCCATCAGTTCATGGCCTCAATAAACACTGCAAAAATACGGGTCCATATAAAGTTTTATGCCCCTCTTTTTTTATTTTCATCAGAAATCAACTGGGTCCTTGGGTCCATATCTTCAAAGTTCTTTGCCCATTGCCCTCAAAGATTTTTTTCCACACCCCTCAAAACCCCCCAGACAACCCCCACCCAACCTGACTATACCCCCACACACAACAATCTACATACGCTCAAAAAACAATCATATAATAACATATACATATAACATAATAACATATACATATAATATAATTACAAACACAACAAAACATAATTACATTACTACAACCACATTATCACATTATCACCAATAATTTACCTTAATGTAACATAACTACTTTAAACCATTTCCTAACACACGAGGCCCAAGTTTGGTGCCTGCAAGCCTCAATATCCATTCTTTTTTTTTTTAATTACAAAACAAAAAACTACATTGTGCCATGCAATAGCCCATCACCAGGAGACTGGAGCCCTAAGAGGCCCTATCCCTTACCAACTAACACATTCACCCTGTCCCTTGTCAATTAAAACTGTCCCTACTTCTATCCCTAACAAAACTGTCCCTATCTATCCCTAGTCTACCTAACTTAACTAACTCTCTATCTGTCCCTCACTACTGACCCTCCCTGACCCTATCTGCCCCTACTTCTCTCCCTCAACACCCACACCACCTTATGCTGTCCCTACCGCCATTCACACACAGAACTTTCCCTTGAGTGTGTTTTTAAAAGGAGAAGCCCCTCCAAAGCCAAGAGGCCTTCCTCACACCCAACCTCTCGAACTCCAAAGAACGCACCTTCCCCAGGTCACCCAAGATGTTACTAACCACCTCATCCCGGGGGAGGGCTTTCTGCTGCGTCGAAACTAAACACAGTGCATTCCACGTGTAAAACCTGACCACTACGCACTAAGAATAAAGTGCTCCGCTCTCGGCCACCCAGGGATCTGAACGCCCCATAGACCCACTCGGCGTAGGAAAGGGACGCTAGCCGCGGCCAACGTATGGAAACACCCACCCTGTTGTAAACCTCTGCATTAAAGGGACACTGAAGGAGGAAGTGCTCCATGCTTTCCAGCACGTCGCCACACTCCTCACGAGGACAACCCCGATCATCGGAGTTCCTGTACTTCAAGTTGTCCCTTACATACAGTCTCCCGTGAAAGCAGCGCCAGGCCAAGTCCCAAAACTTCGTGGGGATCCGCTCTGAATTTAAAAGCCCGAGCCCCACCTCCAGATCCCGGCCTGGGCAATCCCTGAGGACCAGGGGCTTCTGTAAATGGGTCAACAGAACCCTTCTGTCAAGACATTGTCTCGACATGGTCCTGATTTCCCTCATTTCCAGACCCCACCGGCGGATTACCTTCAGAACCGGGGTAGCGTAAGCCGGGAGATGTCCGTGAGGTGTACGGAGATCCTTCACTTGCCCTCCTGTCTCCCACTCCTGGAAGAAGGGCCGAAACCAACCCCTGCAGGAGAATACCCACGGAGGAGCCCTCTCTAGCCAGAGGTTGGAAACATTGGCTTTAAGAAAGGTGTTCACTAAGAACACTACTGGGTTGACCATACCCAACCCACCTAGTCTCCTCGTACGGTACGTGACCTCTCTCTTGATTAGGTTGAGCCTATTCCCCCATAACAGCTGGAAGAACAGGCTGTAAACCCGTGTCCAGAGAGGTTCTGGCAAGATGCACACACTGCCCAGGTAAATTAACAAGGGAAGCAGAAAGCCTTTAGCCAAGCCAACCCTTTCCCTCAGGGTTAAAGACCAACCCTTCCACTGGTCCACCTTTTGGGCGGCAATCTTGAGTCTGCCCTCCCAATTTTGCTGGGGTAGTCCCCGGGGCCAAATTCGATGCCTAGAATTTTGGCGGAGGCCTGGGGCTCTGGAAGGGTGCCCGGGAGATCAAAACTAGGATCTCCCCCTCCCAGCCAGAGACTCTCACACTTTTCCCGGTTGATCATGGACCCGGATGCCTCCGAGTAACGCACGACCTCGGACATGACCCAATCCGCCTCCCCTCTCGAGGATACGAAAAGGGAAACATCGTCGGCGTACGCCACCACCCTCAGAGGGGGCCCAGAGCCCGCCTGGTCCATCCCGACTCCCACCAACGGTCCACGATCTACCCTCCTCAGGAAGGGATCGATCGCGAATGCGTATAAAGAGTGGGCTCAGAGGACAGCCCTGACGGACCCCAGAACCCACCTCAAAAGGGTGCCCTGACCAACCGTTCACGAGCGGGAAAGTCTCAGCCCCTTGGTACAAGATCTCTAGCCAATTTACAAACCTCCCAGGCAGACCGTACCTTAAAAGGACAGACCAGAGGTACTCATGGTTAACCCGGTCAAAGGCTTTTGCTTGGTCTAATGACAGTAGATACCCCTTCCAGTGACCTGCCCTACCCTGTTCCACTGCCTCTCGGACACCGAGCACAGCACTAAAGGTGCTGCGGCCTGGAACAGAGCAGTGCTGGGCCTCCGAAAGGAGCCGGGGTGCAAACTTGACCAGCCGGTTAAACAACACCTTCGCCAGAACCTTCCGGTCCGTATTGAGAAGCGCTATGGGACGCCAATTCTCAATACGGGACGAGTCTTTACCCTTTGACAGAATAATCAGGGCTGACCTCCTCATTGAACCGGGAAGAGTACCCGAGGAAAGACACTCATTAAACACCCCAGTCAAGAGGGGGACCAAGGAGTCCCTAAAGGTCTTATAAATCGGATGTTAAGCCATCCGGACCTGGCGATTTTTTGGGCCGAACCCATCAATGGCCAGTCTCACTTCCTCTTCCCTGATTGCTTCTGCCAAAACACCAAGAGAGGGATCATCCCCTGGCTCAGGGATGGTTTCAGCCAGGAAAGCCGACATCTCATCCCGATCAGATCCCTCTTTCCCAAGAGGGTGAGTAAAAGGACCTGACCACCTCCAGGATCCCTGATTTGGATCTGTTCAGGGACCCCGTACTATCGATCAGTCCTGTCACCATTTTACAATTCACTGACATCTTACAGTTCCTGTAGGGGTCGGGTGAGCGGTACTTCCCGAAATCCCTCTCAAAAACCAAAGATGTGTGCCTATCATACTGACACCTCTTAAGCAAAGACTTCACTCTGGAGATTTCCTCACGGTCACCTCCAGTCGAGACGAGCTGCTCGAGTTTCCTCCCCAGAGCCTGATACAAGCGATGCCTGTTCAGACTCCTGAGGCTCGAGAGCTGCGGAAGAACCCCGCCACCCGCTTTTTGAAGATCTCCCACCACTCTGACTTACTACTACAGAGATCCAAAAGCGGTACCTGGCTCTGAAGAAAATCCTCGAAGGATTGTCTCACATTCGCTTCTTCCAGCAGGGACGAATTCAGCTTCCACAGCCCTCTTCCCATCCGGGGAGTTCTCTGCAACATTCAGAGAAAAGAAAATTAGACAGTGATCGGAGAACTCCACCTCAACGGCGGACACAGCAGAAAAGATGGCATCCTCCTTTAAAAAAAACCTGTCTATTCTAGATCTACAGCTACCCCTATGATAGGTGAAACCCCCGTGACCTGGGGTGTGCCGGATGTGGACATCCACCAGGCGAGCTTCACTGGCTATGCTATTAAGCGCGACGCTGTCATAAGCCAGGCGATCTCCAGGACCCCCCGATCACGGGACCTCGTAATGGTGTTGAAGTCCCCACCGAAGACCACCTGCCGGCTTGTAAAAAGAAAGGGCTTAATCCTCAGGAAGAGACATTTCCGGTCCCACTTTGATTGTGGACCATAGATGTTTATGAGCCGCAGCTCTTGTCCCCTCATGAAGACGTCAAGGACCAGGCACCTCCCCATTTCTAGCTCGATCACTCGTCTGCATTCCACATCTGCAGTCTTAAAGAGGACTGCCACCCCGCTATACGGCTCGGCCGCAAGAGACCAGTATGAGGGCCCGCACCTCCACTCTCTCCGTGCTTTATGTATGGCCCCATGTCAGTTAGTCTGGTCTCCTGCAAAAATAAAATTTCAGCCTCAATTCGGGTGAGAAAATCAAAGGCCGTAAATCTAGCCACATCTGACTTAATGCTGGCGACATTAATGGACGCCAGCGTCAACGGGGCGAGTTCAGCCATCATGAGTGATCAAGCTCGACGGCCTTCTTCTTACCCACCCCACTCCCACCACCCTCTGGGGAGGAGTCGGAACCCTTCCTTTTTAAGGTGGACGAGGTGTCCATCCCTCCTCCCCTGGTGTCCTCACCTCCGGACTCCAGGTCTGTCCCCCCCTGGGAGAAACAACGTCCCCCAAGGGTTGGACTCCGTCATCCCCTAAAGGACCCCCCGATGCCGCCCCCGGTCCCCTGCCCTCGTCCGGCAACTCTTTAGCAGAGTCCTCAAGGGCCTGGAACCGGTTGGAGAGTGTGATCAGAGGGGGAACGGTGGGCCCTTCCGTTGGTACCCTCACGGTCGGGGTGGGGGGGATTTGGAAGACTTGTTCAGCCTCTTCCTCCCCCTCCTGTTGTTACGTTTTTTTCCACCCTTTGATACTGTAGGCTGCTCTAAGACTTCCTCATCAACACTTTCATATTGAGAGATTGTCTGAGTCAGCCGCTTTATCCTCCCTCTCCATCCTCCTGATCTCCTCGTTCACCGCTTCCTCCCCCAGGGCCTCAGAGGCTTTAGCCACCAACCCAGAGGGAGGAGCAGGCATCACCCCGGTTACCCGAGGCTCCACCTGCTCCTTACCCCCCCTGGCGAGCCGCCTGCCTCCGCTGATATGAGGGGCCTCTAGTGACTTTGCCTTTCCTCACTGGCCCCTCAGCCCCCTCCCCGCCACCACCGCTCGCCGCAAACAGAGGAAGCCCCGCCGGAGGTTTCCCCCCCACGGTCTCCCCCCACCGGGCCCGCAGCAGTATTGGAGAAGGAGCGAGGGCAGCGGCTATAAGGGTGACCAAGGTCACCACACAGGTTGCACCGAATGTCCCTACACGCAGCGGCGAGATGACCCACCCGCCACACAAGGCACATTTCTGCACCTGCATTGCGCTGAAGTGGCGGGGATCGCCGCACTTGTGACAGACCTTCGGCTGCCCCTGGTAGAAGACCAGGATCCTGTCCCTTCCCAGGAATGCCGAGGAAGGGATGTGGGTGACCGTATCGCCTGAGACCTTCAACTTAACCATGAAGGTCCAGCCCCCCGACCAAATACCAAATTCGTCCCTGTTCTTTTTTGGGACCTCGTGACTTCCCCATAACGGGAAAGCCACGTCATTATGTCCACGCCTGAGAGTGACTCGTTACATGTTACCACGGTCACTCTCTTGACGGAATTCTGGCGAGACACCGCCTGTACGACGAAGCCTCGCCATCCGGGCTCCTCCCTTCACCAGCTCATAGTTCGACCAGAAGAGCTCAAGCCCCTCCGGCCGAACAAAGCTGATGTCAAAGAAACGGGCCGACGAGGGATGGATCAGGGCAAAGATGTCATCTGCCCTGAAGCCCATCTTCAGGAGGAGCTCCACCACCCTCTCCTGGGTGGGCAAGCTTCACTGCCCCCCCACCGAAGACGGACCACATTCCTCCTCGCCAGCCCTTGCCCGGCTGTTGGGAGAGACCAGACAGTCCCTCCCTCTCTTCTCTCTTGGAAGGCGGCTAAACCATGTCTCTCTATCCAGAAAGACAAGTCCACCGTCCTCCCCTCTACTATTATTGATCTTTCTCCCTTTTGAGGCCTCCAGGAAACGGCGGTGCAAAACGCCGTCCCCGGAGTCCAGAGGTGAGGAGACCCCCTGAGAACCCCCCCGAGAGCCCCCCCACCCCCAGCCGTGACCCCCGCATATGAACGCCTGGGTGCCAGGCTGGGGAGGCAGATGGACCAGCCCTTACCCCACTCACACTTGCTCCCACATTCACACCTGCATCCACCCCGGCATTCACTCCCAGACTCACTCCCTCATTCATACCACCCTCGCCATCACTCACACCTCCATGCACCACCTCCGCAAACAGCTCTTCAAAATGTCACTCACACCATCACTATCAACCTCACTATCCATATATCACATTATTACATATTTTCATTATTTACAATATTTGCATTATTTACAATATTTACATTGCCTTTATCTTTGCTTTTAGGTCTGCCGCTTTCCACACCTCCTGCTGGGGGCCCTGGCTGGATAACGATGTCTTTGTCTTCATTTTTTTTTCCTCTACCCAGGAGTGCCGCTGCCCCTTTAAATTCTCCAGAGCAGATTGCACTTAGTACTCCTGCCTGGGCTCAGGAGCAGCAGCAGCTCCTGGGCTCTCTGGAACACTTTTTTTTTTTTTCCTTTCCTTTCTCTGTGCTTCCTAGGGCAGGGACGGACTTTGCCACCGCTCCCTGCCCTCCACACACCTCCCCCGCCGGCTTTACCTGGAGCGCCGAGCCCCCGCACCACCAGATGACGGTAAGTGGGTTGGGACCCCGACAACTCCCTACCGGCTTCTGGGGCTGCAGACCCGATGGTATGGGTGGGCAGGACAGAGGGCGGCGGACCCGCCGAAGCCACGCCCCCCCCACTGGCCACAGCCACTCCAGGCTGAGCAGCAGCCCCTTTCGAGGCCACGCCCACCCCAGATGACACGGGCACAGTGGGCGGAGCCACGGCCGCCGAGGCCACGCCCCCCGCCGGCCCACAGTCACTCCAGGCTGGGCAGCAGCCCCTTGCGAGGCCACGCCCACCCCAGATGACACGGGCACAGTGTGCGGAGCCACGGCCGCCGAGGCCACGCCCCCCGCCGGCCTACAGTCACTCCAGGCTGGGCAGCAGCCCCTTGCGAGGCCACACCCACCCCAGATGATGCGAGCACGGCGGGCGGGACTGCGGTCAAGGAGAGCACGCCCCCCCTGCTTGCCTCTGCAGGCAGGGCAACATTCAGGGAGGCCACGCCCCCCCACAGGCCTTCACTGCCGCTCTGTACCCACCCCCTGCTGTAGGCAAGGCTGGCCACTCCCCTTCGGCATCCAGTGGTGGCGGGGTCCCCCGCACGGACCCCTTTTGGGGTCTACGTGCCGAGTGCCCCGGCTTCACCACGGTCGCCTCCAGGGGAGCGACCAACACCTTGCAGGTCTTTAATTGTTGCTTTACAGCAGTATCTGCGCCCCTTCTATGCTTCTGGACCCCCATAAGTGATCCAGATTTAACGGATCCGTTCGTGGGGGGCCCAGAAGCTGCTCTCACCGCAATTGGAGATGCGCCCTGGCTTTACCTTTACCAGGTGCTGGGCCAGCCCCCCCTGCCACCGGGACTGAGCCCAAGCACCCCCACTAACGCCATCCATTACCAGTACCAGCACCGACCTCCATATCGCTGCCTGAATCCGAACTGCCACCACCAGAAGTGTCAGCAAGACCCAGGCAGACTTTACTCTCCCCGCTCCCTTGCACCGGACCCACCACAGGGCCCGGGCTGGGGTGGGCAGCGGGTTCCACACAGCGGGACTGGGGGGCCCCGGAAAGAGGGACAAAAACAAGTTTCTCCTCCACCACTTGCTTCGCCTTACGCCTTCTCCCCCTCTTCCCAGTTGCCTCATCCTCGAGGCAGACCTCGTCCCCAAACAACAGTGTGCCAAACCGTGCTGGGGACTCAATCTGCCTCACTTGCTGTAGGATGAGGCAGCCCCCCTTGTTATTACTCCCGCTCCCTCCATCCTCCCCCTCACTCCCACTTTCCTCCATGTCACTGGAGTCCGGTGGGAGAGCCACTTGTTCGGGGGCTATCCCGCTGTGCGGATACCTGGGAGCTCTTACCCACCAGGTCCTGGGCGCTCTTACTCACCAGGTCCTGGGCGCTCTTACTCACCAGGTCCCCAGGTGGAGCTGGCGCAGATGTTCCGCCATCTTCCTCCTCCTCGTCCTCCACCTGGCTGGGGCCTCCTGACCCCCCAGGAGACCCCCCGGTCAGGGCTCTGAACCGGTCATCGTTCCTTAGCTTCTCCTCGAAGGGGCCGCTTCCCTCCAGGATGATCTTCCTCCTCTCTTCCAGTGCTCTTATCTCCCCCTTCAGCCTTCCGACCGTGGCAGATACCTCCGCTCTCTTTGAGGCAGGGAGCCGATTTTTTGCTGTCACTCGGGCTCCCCTCAACCTCTCCCGGAGCATCCTCAGCTGCTTAGCTGCCTCCTCATACTCACAGAGGTGGGCATGGATGCGGGAGGCATAGATGGTGGACGGCTCTCCCGCAGCCTTGGAGCCCCAGATGTTATGGGGGGCTCCTGCCGCACCTCTGCCCGCAGCCTCCTCACCGGGAGAAGGAGCTGCCACGGCCCCGGCTTCAGGGTCGGTCCTGGAGCCTTGCGGCCCCCCGGTGTCTTTTCCTATTCATCCCTGGGACTGGCTTGCTTCAGCGTGGGCCTCCAGATGATAGTGAGGCCCCCCACCCCCAGCTAGCTTGCCGGGGGTGGGAGCCAGGGGCACAGCCCCGACGCTCAGTCCCAGGGAAGGTCCTCTCTGCCTGGGAAGGGGCAGGTAGCAGTCCAGATAGAGAAAAAAAAATCTCCTTCCCAGGCACTTAGCTCCAAGCAGCTTGCACACAGCCCCACCACCAGCAACCACACCTCTCCACTTCCTGGGTGGAGCTGGAACTCTTTTTTATTTAAAAAATACAAAACACATACAATATATACACAAAACAACAACTCCAATCCAAAACAAAAGATACAATACCTAAAGAAAACAACTAACACCTATTCACTCCTCACTTTCTTGTCCTTATTAATCGAGATCTTCCACACACGAGTCCACTTGATGAAACTTTGCAGCTCCTCAGGGACCCCCAGCAGGAAACCCTTCAAAGAAAAGGGAAAAAACAAAAGGGGAAACAAAAAGAAAAACCCAAAATTTCCATACACTCATTCTACCACCATACATACCACACTTATACATCATATTTACATATTTACAGGAGAAAAGAAACAAAAAGGGTTTGGCTCACTGCCTTAACATAGAAACAAAAGGCCATTCTGGCCGCCACACAGAAAAACTTAGCTTACTAACAAAATTTTTTTTTTTTTAAATTTATTTTTTTTTTTTATATTAACCCCCCACCACACCACAGGTCCATCAGTTCATGGCCTCAATAAACACTGCAAAAATCCGGGTCCATATAAAGTTTTATGCCCCTCTTTTTATTTTCATCAGAAATCAACTGGGTCCTTGGGTCCATATCTTCAAAGTTTTTGCCCATTGCCCTCAAAGATTTTTTCCACACCCCTCAAAAACCCCCAGACAACCCCCACCCAACCTGACTATACCCCCACACACAACAATCTACATACGCTCAAAAAACAATCATATAATAACATATACATAAATATAATAACATATACATATAATATAATTACAAACACAACAAAACATAATTACATTACTACAACCACATTATCACATTATCACCAATAATTACCTTAATGTAACATAACTACTTTAAAACATTTCCTAACACACGAGGCCCAAGTTTGGTGCCTGCAAGCCTCAATATCCATTCTTTTTTTTTAATTACAAAACAAAAAACTACATTGTGCCATGCAATAGCCCATCACCAGGAGACTGGAGCCCTAAGAGGCCCTATCCCTTACCAACTAACACATTCACCCTGTCCCTTGTCAATTAAAACTGTCCCTACTTCTATCCCTAACAAAACTGTCCCTATCTATCCACTATCTATCCCTAGTCTACCTAACTTAACTAACTCTCTATCTGTCCCTCACTACTGACCCTCCCTGACCCTACTCCTACTCTCCCTCAACACCCACACCACCTTATGCTGTCCCTACCGCCATTCACACACAGAACTTTCCCTTGAGTGTGTTTTTAAAAGGAGAAGCCCCTCCAAAGCCAAGAGGCCTTCCTCACACCCAACCTCTCGAACTCCAAAGAACGCACCTTCCCCAGGTCACCCAAGATGTTACTAACCACCTCATCCCGGGGAGGGCTTTCTGCTGCGTCGAAACTAAACACCGTGCATTCCACGTGTAAAACCTGACCACTACGCTAACTAGAATAAAGTGCTCCGCTCTCGGCCACCCAGGGATCTGAACGCCCCATAGACCCACTCGGCGTAGGAAAGGGACGCCAGCCGCGGCCAACGTATGGAAGCACACCCACCCTGTTGTAAACCTCTGCATTAAAGGGACACTGAAGGAGGAAGTGCTCCATGCTTTCCAGCACGTCGCCACACCCCTCACGAGGACAACCCCGATCATCGGAGTTCCTGTACTTCAAGTTGTCCCTTACATACAGTCTCCCGTGAAAGCAGCGCCAGGCCAAGTCCCAAAACTTTGTGGGGATCCGCTCTGAATTTAAAAGCCCGAGCCCCACCTCCAGATCCCGGCCTGGGCAATCCCTGAGGACCAGGGGCTTCTGGAAATGGGTCAACAGAACCCTTCTGTCAAGACATTGTCTCGACATGGTCCTGATTTCCCTCATTTCCAGACCCCACCGGCGGATTACCTTCAGAACCGGGTAGCGTAAGCCGGGAGATGTCCGTGAGGTGTACGGAGATCCTTCACTTGCCCTCCTGTCTCCCATTCCTGGAAGAAGGGCCGAAACCAACCCCTGCAGGAGAATACCCACGGAGGAGCCCTCTCTAGCCAGAGGTTGGAAACATTGGCTTTAAGAAAGGTGTTCACTAAGAACACTACTGGGTTGACCATACCCAACCCACCTAGTCTCCTCGTACGGTACGTGACCTCTCTCTTGATTAGGTTGAGCCTATTCCCCCATAACAGCTGGAAGAACAGGCTGTAAACCCGTGTCCAGAGAGGTTCTGGCAAGATGCACACACTGCCCAGGTAAATTAACAAGGGAAGCAGAAAGCCTTTAGCCAAGCCAACCCTTTCCCTCAGGGTTAAAGACCAACCCTTCCACTGGTCCACCTTTTGGGCGGCAATCTTGAGTCTGCCCTCCCAATTTTGCTGGGGTAGTCCCCGGGGCCAAATTCGATGCCTAGAATTTTGGCGGAGGCCTGGGGCTCTGGAAGGGTGCCCGGGAGATCAAAACTAGGATCTCCCCCTCCCAGCCAGAGACTCTCACACTTTTCCCGGTTGATCATGGACCCGGATGCCTCCGAGTAACGCACGACCTCGGACATGACCCAATCCGCCTCCCCTCTCGAGGATACGAAAAGGGAAACATCGTCAGCGTACGCCACCACCCTCAGAGGGGCCCAGAGCCCGCCTGGTCCATCCCGACTCCCACCAACGGTCCACGATCTACCCTCCTCAGGAAGGGATCGATCGCGAACGCGTATAAAGTGGGCTCAGAGGACAGCCCTGACGGACCCCAGAACCCACCTCAAAAGGGTGCCCTGACCAACCGTTCACGAGCGGGAAAGTCTCAGCCCCTTGGTACAAGATCTCTAGCCAATTTACAAACCTCCCAGGCAGACCGTACCTTAAAAGGACAGACCAGAGGTACTCATGGTTAACCCGGTCAAAGGCTTTTGCTTGGTCTAATGACAGTAGATACCCCTTCCAGTGACCTGCCCTACCCTGTTCCACTGCCTCTCGGACACCGAGCACAGCACTAAAGGTGCTGCGGCCTGGAACAGAGCAGTGCTGGGCCTCCGAAAGGAGCCGGGTGCAAACTTGACCAGCCGTTAAACAACACCTTCGCCAGAACCTTCCGGTCCGTATTGAGAAGCGCTATGGGACGCCAATTCTCAATACGGGACGAGTCTTTACCCTTTGACAGAATAATCAGGGCTGACCTCCTCATTGAACCGGGAAGAGTACCCGAGGAAAGACACTCATTAAACACCCCAGTCAAGAGGGGACCAAGGAGTCCCTAAAGGTCTTATAAATTCGGATGTTAAGCCATCCGGACCTGGCGATTTTTTGGGCCGAAGCCCATCAATGGCCAGTCTCACTTCCTCTTCCCTGATTGCTTCTGCCAAAACACCAAGAGAGGGATCATCCCCTGGCTCAGGGATGGTTTCAGCCAGGAAAGCCGACATCTCATCCCGATCTAGATCCCTCTTTCCCAAGAGGTGTGAGTAAAAGGACCTGACCACCTCCAGGATCCCTGATTTGGATCTGTTCAGGGACCCCGTACTATCGATCAGTCCTGTCACCATTTTACAATTCACTGACATCTTACAGTTCCTGTAGGGGTCGGGTGAGCGGTACTTCCCGAAATCCCTCTCAAAAACCAAAGATGTGTGCCTATCATACTGACACCTCTTAAGCAAAGACTTCACTCTGGAGATTTCCTCACGGTCACCTCCAGTCGAGACGAGCTGCTCGAGTTTCCTCCCCAGAGCCTGATACAAGCGATGCCTGTTCAGACTCCTGAGGCTCGAGAGCTTGCGGAAGAACCCCGCCACCCGCTTTTTGAAGATCTCCCACCACTCTGACTTACTACTACAGAGATCCAAAAGCGGTACCTGGCTCTGAAGAAAATCCTCGAAGGATTGTCTCACATTCGCTTCTTCCAGCAGGGACGAATTCAGCTTCCACAGCCCTCTTCCCATCCGGGGAGTCTTCTGCAACATTCAGAGAAAAGAAAATTAGACAGTGATCGGAGAACTCCACCTCAACGGCGGACACAGCAGAAAAGATGGCATCCTCCTTTAAAAAAAACCTGTCTATTCTAGATCTACAGCTACCCCTATGATAGGTGAAACCCCCGTGACCTGGGGTGTGCCGGATGTGGACATCCACCAGGCGAGCTTCACTGGCTATGCTATTGAGCGCGACGCTGTCATAAGCCAGGCGATCTCCAGGACCCCCCCGATCACGGGACCTCGTAATGGTGTTGAAGTCCCCACCGAAGACCACCTGCCGGCTTGTAAAAAGAAAGGGCTTAATCCTCAGGAAGAGACATTTCCGGTCCCACTTTGATTGTGGACCATAGATGTTTATGAGCCGCAGCTCTTGTCCCCTCATGAAGACGTCAAGGACCAGGCACCTCCCCATTTCTAGCTCGATCACTCGTCTGCATTCCACATCTGCAGTCTTAAAGAGGACTGCCACCCCGCTATACGGCTCGGCCGCAAGAGACCAGTATGAGGGCCCGCACCTCCACTCTCTCCGTGCTTTATGTATGGCCCCCATGTCAGTTAGTCTGGTCTCCTGCAAAAATAAAATTTCAGCCTCAATTCGGGTGAGAAAATCAAAGGCCGTAAATCTAGCCGCATCTGACTTAATGCTGGCGACATTAATGGACGCCAGCGTCAACGGAGCGAGTTCAGCCATCATGAGTGATCAAGCTCGACGGCCTTCTTCTTACCCACCCCACTCCCACCACCCTCTGGGGAGGAGTCGGAACCTTTCCTTTTTAAGGTGGACGAGGTGTCCATTCCTCCTCCCCTGGTATCCTCACCTCCGGACTCCAGGTCTGTCCCCCCCTGGGAGAAACAACGTCCCCCAAGGGTTGGACTCCGCCATCCCCTAAAAGACCCCCAATGCCGCCCCCGGGCCCCTGCCCTCGTCCGGCGACTCTTTAGCAGAGTCCTCAAGGGCCTGGAACCGGTTGGAGAGTGTGATCAGAGGGGGAACGGTGGGCACTTCCGTTGGTACCCTCACGGTCGGGGTGGGGGGATTTGGAAGACTTATTCAGCCTCTTCCTCCCCCTCCTGTTGTTGCGCTTTTTTCCACCCTTTGATATTGTAGGCTGCTCTAAGAC
The DNA here is from genome assembly GCA_033576555.1 of Oophaga sylvatica. Taxonomy (NCBI): domain Eukaryota; kingdom Metazoa; phylum Chordata; class Amphibia; order Anura; family Dendrobatidae; genus Oophaga; species Oophaga sylvatica. Next base: position 15,019 of record JARQOD010000909.1, read on the forward strand.
TTCCTCATCAACACTTTCATACTGAGAGGAGTTGTCTGAGTCAGCCGCTTTATCCTCCCTCTCCATCCTCCTGATCTCCTCGTTCACCGCTTCCTCCCCCAGGGCCTCAGAGGCTTTAGCCACCAACCCAGAGGGAGGAGCAGGCATCACCCCGGTTACCCGAGGCTCCACCTGCTCCTTACCCCCCTGGCGAGCCGCCTGCCTCCGCTGATATGAGGGGCCTCTAGTGACTTTGCCTTTCCTCACTGGCCCCTCAGCCCCCTCCCCGCCACCACCGCCCGCCGCGACAGAGGAAGCCCCGCCGGAGGTTTCACCCCCACGGTCTCCCCCCACCGGGCCCGCAGCAGTATTGGAGAAGGAGCGAGGGCAGCGGCTATACGGGTGACCAAGGTCACCACACAGGTTGCACCGAATGTCCCTACACGCAGCGGCGAGATGGCCCACCCCCCACACAAGGCACATTTCTGCACCTTGCAGCTTGCGCTGAAGTGGCGGGGATCGCCGCACTTGTGACAAACCTTCGGCTGCCCCTGGTAGAAGATCAGGATCCTGTCCCTTCCCAGGAATGCAGAGGAAGGGATGTGGGTGACCGTATCGCCTGAGACCTTCAACTTAACCATGAAGGTCCAGCCCCCCGACCAAATACCAAACTCGTCCCTGTTCTTTTTTGGGACCTCAGTGACTTCCCCATACCGGGAAAGCCACGTCATTATTTCCACGCCTGAGAGTGACTCGTTACATGTCACCACGGTCACTCTCTTGACGGAATTTTGGCGAGACACCGCCTGTACGACGAAGCCTCGCCATTCGGGCTCCCCTTTCACCAGCTCATAATTTGACCAGAAGAGCTCAAGCCCCTCTGGCCGAACAAAGCTGATGTCAAAGAAACAGGCTGATGTGGGATGGATCAGGGCAAAGATGTCATCTGCCCTGAAGCCCATCTTCAGGAGAGCTCCACCACCCTACTCCTGGGTGGGCAAGCTTCACTGCCCCCCCACCGAAGACGGACCACATTCCTCCTTACCAGCCCTTGCCCGGCTGTTGGGAGAGACCAGACAGTCCCTCCCTCTCTTCTCTCTTGGAAGGCGGCTAAACCATGTCTCTCTATCCAGAAAGACAAGTCCACCGTCCTCCCCTCTACAATTATCGACCTTTCTCCCCTTTTGAGGGCCTCCAGGAAACGGCGGTGCAAAACGCCGTCCCCGGAGTCCAGAGGTGAGGAGACCCCCTGAGAACCCCCCCGGGAGCCCCCCTACCCCCAGCCGTGACCCCCGCATATGAACGCCTGGGAGCCACGGCTGGGGAGGCAGATGGACCAGCCCTTACCCCACTCACACTTGCTCCCACATTCACACCTGCATCCACCCCGGCATTCACTCCCAGACTCACTCCCTCATTCATACCACCCTCGCCATCACTCACACCTCCATGCACCACCTCCGCAAACAGCTCTTCAAAAATGTCACTCACACCATCACTATCAACCTCACTATCCATACTATCCATATGACGGGGTCGTGTCGTCAAACACTCGTCCTCCAGTCACTCCAGATTAGATTATGAGCATGGGTCGACCAATCAAGAATGAGTCAGACACAAGGCTGGTTCAAACTTAGAGCACGCTCAAGAATGGTACTAGTGGCACCGATCTCAGCAATGTCCTGTCTTTATTAGCATACACGGATTATATAGACATAACAAACAGGATGACCCACGTGGGGTAAGCTATATTCATCTAATATCCGGCCAGCCCTGATTGGCCCATGTCTCCAGACAGATGTTGAATGTCGTCTTCAATTGTTAAATGTCATTGTGGTCGTCACCAATGGCTTGATTCAACTTTGTCTGTCAGAAGTAGGCGTTGATCTGGGTCAATGTCTCAGGAACAGATGTTGGTGGATACTGGTGCTATCTTTAAACTAAGTTTCGATATGAATCATGCGAGGTAAGAAAAATACTTTTCTTCAGAGCACACAAGCATATATATATATATATATGAAAATATAAGAATATAGAAATGGACATATGACATTAGACATTGGGCATATTATAATTGTCCTTTGCAATTGCAATCATGGGCAAACTGTTTATGTCTAGCACCTACCATCCCTGATTAATTACGTCTTGTTCTAACAGGCTGTATCTGCAAGGAAATATAGCTGCGTGGGCTCAGTTCTACATCTATGTAACACTCAATAAGTGTGACATTTCATATTAAGGTTCAGCCTTGTAAGACTCCTTGATGTGGTCTGGCCCAGACGTCTTGACATTTCCTCAGAGGAAACAGATGTGGGTGTAGGTCGATGCTAGTGCAATCTTAGCTGAAGCATTGTTATATTTGATATATCTGGTTTCACTCGACAAGGAAAATTTATGTTTCAAAATGGATGCAGAACACAAAATGGTGGCAAAGCACATGTAAGCATATATATGTGTGTATAAAGTAGGAAAGTATATTTTACCTTGACAATTCCCCCTAAACACTAAATTTTCCCTTGGCGTGGTGACCTTTGAGACTGTCCATGTGTGGGGAGAGGGGAGGTGGATTTCTTCACCCAGCTACCTCAGAGACTGCCCCCTTATGGGACGCCCCCAGACAGCTGGGTCCCTATGTTGGTTAACACATGGAGTTCTCCCATCTGTCCCTAAACTAACTCTTTTGATTGTATCGTGTCATAGAGGGTTTTGCCAAGAGGATCAGGCGGGGTATATTGTTCCATATCCCCTACATTCATATACATCTCTTCTTGATAAAGGAAGGTACCTGAGGGGTCGGCAGCCTTGGTTACAACCTTCCTATATATATGGGTACCACACAACACAGAGCTGAATACTGTAATACTAATCGGTGTGCCAAATCTATAAACTTTTAAATATTACTCATCATGCACCATCCACTAAAGCTAAGTGATGTCTAATGAACCTGTTATCATCATCATCTACACGGCTAAGTCTGTTCCAAGCATCCGTTACTTCAAGGATGCAAGCAAATGTCATTAGTAGCATCATTCCTCTTCTGGAGGCTCTCCAAGGACCTTCTTACAAGGCGATGCGTGGATCCAAGTTTCCTTGCCTTGTAGCTTGACTGCGGTATTTGTCGTCAGTAGAACTTGGAAAGGTCTGTCAAATCTCGGATCCAGACTCTCTCTCACGTGTCTTTTAATGACTACCCAGTCTCCAGGCTGTGACTCCCAGGATCCTGGTTTGGATCTGGAAGAGAACTGAAGACATTATCATGTACTTTCTTGTGTCTTTTATGCAAATCCCTTACATATGAGCTTAATACATGGTTACTCATTTCCAGTGCTTGGGGAAAGAAACATCCTAAACTAGGCACTTTGCCAAATAGTATTTCATACGGAGAAAGTCCAGTTTTCCTATTTGGAGTGTACCTTACTGAATATAGGGTTAATGGTAAACATTCAGGCCAAGATTTCCCTGTTTCAGCCATGGCCTTTTGGATTTTTTTTTTTTTTTTTAACTTCAATGTCCCATTTAGTCCTTCTACTTTTCCACTGCTTTGTGGATGATATGAGGTATGAAAAGCTTGTTGAATTCCAGAGCTGTCAAGACTTCATTCATTATTTCACCTGTGAAATGTGTACCTCTGCCACTTTCGATTACCTCTGGTAGTCCATACCTGCACACCACCTCCACAAGCAGCTTCTTTGCGGTTGCCGCAGCCGTAGCTTGGCAATCGGGAAAGCCTCCGGCCAACCTGAGAATAAATCAGAACACACCAACACGTACTCCCATGACCCTGATTTTGGCAGCTGAATATAATCAATCTGCAGTCTCTGGAAAGGATAGAGGGGCTGAGGGGCGTGTTTGGGTGGTGTCTTGACTACCCTTCTCTGATTATGTGTAGCACATACCATGCATCCCTGGATCAAACCTTCTATACAGGTGGAAAAGCCTGGTGCTATCCAATGCTTCTGCATGACGCTCATTACAACAGTTTTGGACTGGTGGGTTGGCCCATGTAACATCTGGGCGACCGCAGGGTACAACGCCCTTGGAAGGCATCGACGCATCCCTCTTCCCCATACCCCAGTTGCTGCATTCAGACATGCACCTTCTTTTTCCCACTTTTCTACTTCCTCCTGGCGCACCTGAGCCTGCATCTGGGATAAGGCATCCTCCGACACAAAGGGATTTTTGGGAGCGCTTACCTGGTACATCGTTACCCCTTGGAGTGGTCTACTGGCTGCTGTTTTTGCTGCTGCATCGGCCATTGCGTTTCCTTTACTCACCTGATCAGTGCATCGGGTATGTGCTTTCACTTTTATGACAGCTACTTCTTTTGGTAATTGTAATGCATCAATTAACTGCTGGACTGCGTCAGCATTTTTAATGGGATGTCCTGCTGCCGTCAGGAATCCTCTAGACTTCCAAATTGGACCAAAATCATGAGCTATACCGAATGCGTATCTAGAATCTGTGTAGATGTTAACAATTCTACCTTCAACTATCTTACAGGCCTCGGTCAGAGCCTTAAATTCAGCCTCCTGGGCCGACTGATATGGGAGCATTGGTTCTGCTTTGATCACTGCATTCAGGGAGACGATGGCATACCTGGTGTGGAAGGTACCTGAGTCATCTTGGTGGCGAGATCCATCTACAAAAGATTCAAAATCAACATTAAGTCTTTCAGTTTCAAACACTGTGGGTAGGCCTGCTGTTTCCTGTGCCATAAGCTGAACACAATCATAAGGAATCTCCTCTCTTGGATCTTCTTTGTATAATACCGTACCTGACCCCTCCTTTAGATCCGAGAGAGGTAACAATGTGGCAGGATTAAGTGTGGTACATCTCTGCAAAGAAACATTTGGAGGCATTAAAAGTGCACATTGCAATTGAAGGTGACGTGCAGCTGAAAGATGTGCCGGCTGCACCTGGTTCAGTATGGTATATACATCATGAAATATAAGTGCTGTCAGTGATAATCAAGAACGATATCTGATAATTTGTGGAGCAATAGTCCTACAGCATATACTGCCCATACACAGGACGGGGTACCCCTAGCCACTGCATCTAGTCTTTCACTGAAACAGGCCACTGGCCTTTGATTGTCACCATGTAACTGAGTCAATACTCCTGCCGCGTGTCCCTGCTGTTCATGGAGATACAGGGTGAATGGTAGTTCATAGTTGAGGGTTCCTAGCGCTGGAGCTGCCACAATCCTGTTTTTGAGGGAATAAAAAACAGTCTATACCTTCAGGAGTTAGTTTAAAAGGCACAATGGTGATACAGTCACAGAGAGGCTGCATGAGGATTGACACAGCATGTATCCACTGTCTGCAATAGAAACCAGTCCAAGAAATGTCCTAAGAGCGGCAACATTAACAGGCATAGGAAAGTTCTGTACAGCTTCTTTGCGAGCGCTGGTCAGATGTCGCGCCCCCAGTGTAATGCAATATCCCAAAAAGATAACTGAAGATTTACAGAATTGCAGTTTATCCTTTAACGCTTACAACCTGCTTGGTACAAAAACAACATAAGTAATATTGTTGCAATACTACACTGTTTCCTGGAGGGGGCACAAATCAGTAAGACATCAACATATTATAAAAATAACATTGGCAAAATCAATAACTGTAAACTAAGCAGCATCCTGAGATATCTGGAACAAAAATGTATATATATATATTAGACACCACTGGAGTTTCCAGATCAGTAGCTGCATTAACTGCCCATAATTTTTGTACCAACCCGTACACAGGTTAAGTTGAAGGGGGGCTGGAGTTTGCTATGTGGGCACTGATAAGAACTGTCCTTGGACCTGCAGCTGCCTGCTTGCAAAATGTGGGCTAGAACTACTCCTGGCTGGTTTTTTTTTTTTTTTTCTGATACAGACAAGCTGAATTCTTCTAACTTTTTTTTTTTTTTAATACATTGTTCGGAGTGGACAGGGAAAACATACAGGACTACACTCTGGACAGCTTCAGTAAGTAATTGTTGGGACCTAGGCATATTAGTAGAAGTATATCATGATTTCATTGCATATATTGCATATTGACACGGCAACTGTCCTGCTCTGGTTGCTGGGACCTGTCCTACTTCTACCTGACCACACGTTTGTATATACGAATTAGATTCGTCCTGTATCATGGGTCCTCCTTTCTGTGAAATTGTTGCGGCCAGTCCTCCAGCATAGTGGAGTTGATTATTTGCAGCATCTACTATGACCCCAACATGTTGTTTCGTAAAATCCCCTGTCCTTATCCTAAAGAGTACATCATGACATGGGGTCCAGGAATAACATTGGAATATATTTCCTGAAAATCTTCTCTTTCCTCTGTGTATCCTGTCTCTGACGGGTGAATAATCTCTTTCCTCTGTACTAGCAACGTCTAGCGACATGATTTTACAAAGAGTGCTCTGCTTCAGTTCTGGTGTCATAGTGACAGTTCCAACCGGATAATACTCAATACGTGCTTGTAATTATAACAACACATCACATCCTAAAAGATTACATTGACCCCGTGGTGACACCATTAACTGTGTGTGTACAGTGATTCCTTGAATTTGCAGGGAAATCTTTTTAGTGACGGGGAGCTGGAGAGTTGTCTGTAATTACTGAATTGTCTGCTCCCGTGTCCACTTGGAACTCAACCTCATGTCCCCCTGGTAGATTCACCTGTACTGTGCAATTAGGAATGGGGGGTAAGGAGACAAGGGGTTCATGTGCAAGCTACCATTATCCTATGGGAGCGCCTCTAATTGGTCTTGGGGGCCTCCTGCAGGCGGGTCATTTGGATATGGATTAGTTGGACAGGCTGGATATGGGTTCTCCTCTTTTTGCCTGCGCTAAACCATGTTGTGCCCCCTGTGCTTTTCTGGCTAGATCCTCTGCTTTTACTGATCTCCAATCCGGTCTACTTACTTTCAGTTTTTCCTTGTCACTTCTTTTTTTTTTTTTTTTGCTGGTCATTCATATTAAACTTGCCAGAACCCTCTCATTAGTCTTGTTTTCTTTGACAAAACCCATTTCCACCCAAGTTTTTCTTAGAGTCCAGAAATAATCTTTTGGCTCTTTCCTGAACTCTGTCTTCTAATGTAACTTCTTTTCTCTGCCTGTCTATTTGCTTCTCACATACTCTGACCTTTGATTCTTACGTACTGTGTCTATTCCAAAAACCTATTCAACAAAATCTGAAAACTGTTGCACTCTTGCTCTGCGTCTCTATGCTGAATGCCTGATGGGAGGGGTAAGTCGGGTCGCTGCGCAGTTTGTCAGTGTGCTCTCCCTCAGCTTTCCTTATCTGTAGAATGACCTTGGTGTACAGCAAAATACCATCTCGCTGCTACCAGCACTTCCTCCCTCCCTTATACCTTTGCTTGCTGTCACTGACTCCTGCATTCTTAGATCCGTTCCTACAAATATAATACTTGTATATCTCATTTAGCAATCTATTGTATCTAGCTTCATTTGCCAATTTTTTTACCTTAAATTTAGTGTGTTGATCCCTTGAAATCATTCCTATCACAGTTGAATATTTGATAGAAATCGAACTTAAAGATAACCACAGGGTTGTAATATTAACCCAAAGGTGGGCATACTGGCACGAGGTCAGGATATAGCTCAAAGGATATGTAACAGAAGGTTCATGACTGCTGGCTAATCTTGTCCTTCTTGTAGTGGGAGGCGTGAATCCAGGTGCTCTTGCCCTCGAGCTTCGGGTCCTTGGGTGGACAGGACCACAGTGTAGGGACCCTCAAATCTGGGCTGGAGACAGTCTCTTCTCATAAAATTTTTTTTTATATATAAGGTCATCAGGCGAGAAATCATACACCGTGTCACCTGTAAATTCTGGGAGAGAAGCAGACACTGCAGAGTGGGTGTTAGTTAACTCTTTAGACAAAGCAATCACAAATTTACTACTTTATCATTGGTTTCAAATAATTCCTGGTGCCTAATGTCTTCTGTTTTTAACATACCAGCATGATGGAGTATTGAATGTACAGTCATGGCCAAAAGTTTTGAGAATGACACAAATATTATATTTTCACATGATCTGCTGCCCTCTGGTTTTTATGTGTGTGTTTGACAGATGTTTTTATCACAGACAGAAATATAATTGCAAACATATGAGTAACAAAAGCTTATATTGACAGTTAGAATGAGTTAATGCAGCAAGTCAATATTTGCAGTGTTGACCCTTCTTCTTCAGGACCTCTGCAATTCTTCCTGGCATGCTCTCAATCAACTTCTGGACCAAATCCTGACTGATAGCAGTCCATTCTTGCACAATCAATGCTTTCATTTTGTCAGAATTTTAGGTTTTTGTTTGTCCACCCGTCTCTTGATGATTGACCACAAGTTCTCAATGGGATTAAGATCTGGGGAGTTTCCAGGCCATGGACCCAAATTCTCTATGTTTTGTTCCCTGAGCCATTTAGTTATCACCTTTGCTTTATGGCAAGGTGCTCCATCATGCTGGAAAAGGCATTGTTGATCGCCAAACTGCTCTGGGAGAGTTGGGAGAAGTTGCTCTTGGAGGACATTCTGGTACCATTCTTTATTCATGGCTGTGTTTTTAGGCAAGACTGTGAGAGAGCCGATTCCCTTGGCTGAGAAGCAACCCACACATGAATGGTTTCAGGATGCTTAACAGTTGGCATGAGACAAGACTGGTGGTAGCGCTCACCTTGTCTTCTCCGAATGAGGCGTTTTCCTGATGTCCCAAACAATCGAAAAGGGTATTCATCAGAGAAAATAACTTTACCCCAGTCCTCAGCAGTCCACTGCCTGTACCTTTTGCAGAATATCAGTCTGTCCATGATGTTTTTTCTGGAGAGAAGTGGCTTCTTTGCTGCCCTCCTTGAGACCAGGCCTTGCTCCAAGAGTCTCCGCCTCACAGTGCGTGCAGATGCACTCACACCTGCCTGCTGCCATTCCTGAGCAAGCTGTGCACTGCTGGTAGCCCGATCCCACAGCTGAAACACTTTTAAGAGACAGTCCTGGCGCTTGCTGGTCTTTCTTGGGCGCCCTGGAGCCTTTTTGGCAACAATGGAACCTCTCTCCTTGATGTTCTTGATGATGCGATAGATTGTTGACTGAGGTGCAATCTTTCTAGCTGCGATACTCTTCCCTGTTAGGCCATTTTTGTGCATTGCAATGATGACTGCACGTGTTTCTTTAGAGATAACCATGGTTAACAGAAGAGAAACAATGATGCCAAGCACCAGCCTCCTTTTAAAGTGTCCAGTGGTGTCATTCTTACTTAATCATGACAGATTGATCTCCAGCCATGTCCTCATCAACACCCACACCTATGTTAATGGAGCAATCACTGAAAAGAGGTTAGCTGGTCCTTTTAAGGCAGGGCTGCAATGATGTTGAAATGTGTTTTGGGGGATAAAGTTCATTTTCTAGCCAAATATTGACTTTGCAAGTAATTGCTGTTAAGCTGATCACTCTTTATAACATGCTGGAGTATATGCAAATTGCCATTAGAAAAAGTGAAGCAGTAGACTTTGTAAAAATTAATATTTGTGTCATTCTCAAAACTTTTGGCCATGACTGTATGGTGGCCCGAAGGGTGGCCCGTGACTCATTTGAATTTAGAGGATCATGGACTGGACCTACTGCATGGATGATGATATCAGCGGGAAGGTCCCCTGCATGGGTTGTCAGAGTCTGTCCAGGTGGCAAAGGGTCATAAGTGTATATATGAGCCATGCATTCTGCAGTGACGATGGGACCACCAACTTGGGCTATTAATAGAGCCAGACCCCCTTTATTGGAGCAGTTGGAGTTGGCAGGACTAACTATAGCACCAACCCGATGTGTCAGGATATCACCGTACCCTATGGATAATGTCACTGGATTTCCGTTGCGGTCTGTGTAATGCTGTGAATGGCTGGGATACCAGTTTTCAAGTACATCGGGAGCTGGGGGCCTGACCGGGGTTTCCGTGAATCTTACAGAACGACTGTCCTCTCTGAGGATTTGTGAAGGAGAGGAAGGTGCCCCATCTCTGGAGTAGGGGTGGAATAGGCCCTAGGACCAGGGTTGACAATGATGGTGGGGGAATGGAGGAGGGAAGAAAAGATACTGGTGCTGCTGGGGATAGTGGTGGCTGTTGAGGGGCCCACCCCTCTTCTATCTCCTGATCCTCCTCCCCTTCATTAGATCCCATATCATGGCGGCGGCTTCTGATCATTGTTTGAAAAACTGAAGATTCATGCATTGCAGCAATGGCCGGGTTGGGGTGTGTGAAAGGGAACAATGGTGTTGCATCTGGTGCCATATTGGGAGCTGTGGCCTGCACAGGTGCGGGCGGGGGCTGGTAGTAGGCCCTGGTTGGTATCAGCAAGGGATATAGGCCTGACTGGGTGTGCTTGGGTGTCTCAAGATGGCCGCCGGAGGAGATGGGGTGTTGGTCATTTCCGGGTGTATTAAGATGGCCACCAGGTGCAGCAAGATGGCCGCTGGAGGAAGGGGAGGGACCATTTACGGGTGTGCCAAGATGGCTGCTAGAGGAAGTGGGTGTCCCAAGATGGCTGCTAGAGGAAGTGGGTGTCCCAAGATGGCTGCTGGGTGTAGTGGGAGGGGCATTTCCCAGTGGGGGCCAGGGCGGGGAGCCCCACAAACACGACAGGACTCCGCCCAGGGCGGGTTCTGTTCTCCACACACACGACACACCCACCCTTCCGGTGATTTGGTGTCGACTCCATTATAGGGCGGTGGCTGGGGCGCACTGGGTACAGTGACGGGCATTATGGGGCTGACGGCCATTTTTATTACATCAACAAGGTCACATTCTGAACATTTTATATATCCAAACAAAGGCTCAGCATTTTCTGAACCTCCTGCACCGTCTACCTCTCTCCAGCCTTAAACTTTCAAATCATTTGCTACTCTGAGATGTGCTTGTGCTTGGTGCAGGAGTCCCTGATCACTTAACATTCCTTTTCTCTGGCTTACAAAATCTTTCCACACTGAAGGCTGAAGCCTCCCTGTACTGGGTAGGCCCATCATTTTGTATAAACTCCTCACATTTTTAACAGCCTTCTTGCCATCCCGTGACTGAAACAATCTCACCAACTCCCAAAGCACCACCCTCTAACTTGTGGGGTTTTTCTGATTTAAACATGCGCATCATGATGTTAACAGAGTGCAATGATCTGTCGCGACTCAGACCACCGGCGTCACTTGCAGGTCACCACCCGTCAATACAGAGTCCCCACTCTATGCACTGACAAGACAAAGAGTCCCTGCTCTATCTGTCTCTTCCCTAACTGTGGATGGTGACTTTACAGCACAGTTCGCCGTGACACTCTTCACAGCACAGAGTCCCCGCTCTATGTGCTGACACCTGGGCTTCCCCTAATGAGACTTCCCAGGTTAGACAAAGAGTCCCTGCTCTATTTGTCACCTCCCAGACGAAGAGCCCTAAATTCAATTCGTCCTTTTCCCTTGGAGGAATTTGATTATGCGCACCCCTACCACAATTCTCTACAAGATACTAGAAATTTGGACACTTTCAAATTGTCACGTGAGGCAGCTATACCCACATCAACACTATACATCTACAGTCACGGAGACAGCTATCTAGAACAGAGTACAGTGACCGGAGGAGGAGGAAGTGGTGCACACGAGTACGCGCAGGCACGCGACATCACTCGTTCTGACAGTGCTGGTTCGGGACGTGGCGCGGGGTCGCCCCCAGTCTCACCACTCGACTGGTCACTCACCCAGACCCAGACAGAAAACACGACAGGACCTACAGTGACTGACACACAGGCAAGTGGGACATATAAATATATGCCCCCAACTTACCGTGCTCGACGGAGGGTGATCAGTCCTCAAATTCAGTCACCGCGGGTACCACCGGGAAATCTATGAGACGGGTCTGGCAAGTAGCAAGCCGCTGGCCACGCCCCACGTTGTGGCGCCAATTGACGGGGTCGTTTCGTCAAACATTCGTCCTCCAGTCACTCCAGATTAGATTATGAGCATGGGTCGACCAATCAAGAATGAGTCAGACACAAGGCTGGTTCAAACTTAGAGCACGCTCAAGAATGGTACTAGTGGCACCGATCTCAGCAATGTCCTGTCTTTATTAGCATACACGGGATTATATAGACATAACAAACAGGATGACCCACGTGGGGTAAGCTATATTCATCTAATATCCGGCCAGCCCTGATTGGCCCATGTCTCCAGACAGATGTTGATGTCGTCTTCAATTGTTAAATGTCATTGTGGTCGTCACCAATGGCTTGATTCAACTTTGTCTGTCAGAAGTAGGCGTTGATCTGGGTCAATGTCTCAGGAACAGATGTTGGCGGATACTGGTGCTATCTTTGAACTAAGTTTCGATATGAATCATGCGAGGTAAGAAAAATACTTTTCTTCAGGGCACACAAGCATATATATATAATATATATATATATATATATATAGAAAATATAAGAATATAGAAATGGACATATGACATTAGACATTGGGCATATTATAATTGTCCTTTGCAATTGCAATCATGGGCAAACTGTTTATGTCTAGCACCTACCATCCCTGATTAATTACGTCTTGTTCTAACAGGCTGTATCTGCAAGGAAATATAGCTGCGTGGGCTCAGTTCTACATCTATGTAACACTCAATAAGTGTGACATTTCATATTAAGGTTCAGCCTTGTAAGACTCCTTGATGTGGTCTGGCCCAGACGTCTTGACATTTCTCAAGGAAACAGATGTGGGTGTAGGTCGATGCTAGTGCAATCTTAGCTGAAGCATTGTTATATTTGATATATCTGGTTTCACTCGACAAGGAAAATTTATGTTTCAAAATGGATGCAGAACACAAAATGGTGGCAAAGCACATGTAAGCATATATATGTGTGTATAAAGTAGGAAAGTATATTTTACCTTGACACATATATACACTATTATTTACATTATTTACAATATTTGCATTATTTACAATATTTACATTGCCTTTATCTTTGCTTTTAGGTCTGCCGCTTTCCACACCTCCTGCTGGGGGCCCTGGCTGGATAAAGATGTCTTTGTCTTCATCATTTTTTTTTTTCCTCTACCCAGGAGTGCCGCTGCCCCTTTAAATGCACCAGAGCAGAGTGCACTCAATACACCTTGTCTGGGCTCGAGAGCAGCAGCAGCTCCTGAGCTCTCTGAAACCACTTTTTTTTTTCTCTTTTTTTTTTTTCCTGTGCTTCCTAGGGCAGGGACGGATCTTGCCACCGCTCCCTGCCCTCCACACACCTCCCCCGCGCTTTACCTGGAGCGCCGGAGCCCCCGCACCACCAGATGACGCTAAGTGGGTTGGGGAACCCGACAACTCCCTACCGGCTTTTGGGGCTGCAGACCCGATGGTATGGGTGGGCAGGACAGAGGGCGGCGGACCCGCCGAGGCCACGCCCCCAGTCACTCCAGGCTGGGCAGCAGCCCCTTGCGAGGCCACGCCCACCCCAGATGACACGGGCACAGTGGGCGGAGCCACGCCCGCCGAGGCCACGCCCCCTCCGGCCCACAGTCACTCCAGGCTGGGCAGCAGCCCCTTGCGAGGCCACGCCCACCCCAGATGACACGGGCACAGTGGGCGGAGCCACGGCCGCCGAGGCCACGCCCCCTCCACCGGCTACAGCAACTCCAGGCTGGGCAGCAGCCCCTTGCGAGGCCACACCCACCCCAGATGATGCGAGCACGGCAGGCGGGATTGCGGTCAAGGAGAGCACGCCCCCCCTGCATGCCTCTGCAGGCAGGGCAACATTCAGGGAGGCCACGCCCCCCCCACAGGCCTTCACTGCCGCTCTGTACCCACCCCCTGCTGTAGGCAAGGCTGGCCACTCCCCTTCGGCATCCAGTGGTGGCGGGGTCCCCCGCACGGACCCCTTTTGGGGTCTACGTGCCAAGTGCCCCGGCTTCACCACGGTCGCCTCCAGGGGAGCGACCAAACCCTTGCAGGTCTTTAATTGCTGCTTTACAGCAGTATCTGCGCCCCTTCTATGCTTCTGGACCCCCATAAGTGATCCAGATTTAACGGATCCGTTCGTGGGGGGCCCAGAAACTGCTCTCACCGCAATTGGAGATGCGGCCCTGGCTTTACCTTTACCAGGTGCTGGGCCAGCCCCCCTGCCACCGGGGACTGAGCCCAAGCACCCCCACTAACGCCACCATTACCAGTACCAGCACCAACCTCCATATCGCTGCCTGAATCCGAACTGCCACCACCAGAAGTGTCAGCAAGACCCAGGCAGACTTTACTCTCCCCGCTCCCTTGCACCGGACCCACCACAGGGCCCGGGCTGGGGTGGGCAGCGGGTTCCACACAGCGGGACCCCGGAAAGAGGGACAAAAAACAAGTTTCTCCTCCACCACTTGCTTCGCCTTACGCCTTCTTCCCTCTTCCCAGTTGCCTCATCCTCAAGGCAGACCTCATCCCCAAACAACAGCGTGCCAAACCGTGCCGGGGACTCAATCTGCCTCACTTGCTGTAGGATGAGGCAGCCCCCCTTGTTATTACTCCCGCTCCCTCCATCCTCCCCCTCACTCCCACTTTCCTCCATGTCACTGGAGTCCGGTGGGAGAGCCACTTGTTCGGGGGCTATCCCGCTGTGCGATACCTGGGAGCTCTTACCCACCAGGTCCTGGGCGCTCTTACTCACCAGGTCCCCAGGTGGAGCTGGCGCAGATGTTCCGCCATCTTCCTCCTCCTCGTCCTCCACCTGGCTGGGCCCTCCTGACCCCCCAGGAGACCCCCCGGTCAGGGCTCTGAACCGGTCATCGTTCATTAGCTTCTCCTCGAAGGGGCCGCTTCCCTCCAGGATGATCTTCCTCCTCTCTTCCAGTGCTCTTATCTCCCCCTTCAGCCTTCCGACCGTGGCAGATACCTCCGCTCTCTTTGAGGCAGAGAGCCGACTTTTTGCTGTCACTCGAGCTCCCCTCAACCTCTCCCGGAGTATCCTCAGCTGCTTAGCTGCCTCCTCATACTCACAGAGGTGGGCATGGATGCGGGAGGCATAGATGGTGGACGGCTCTCTCCCGCAGCCTTGGAGCCACAGATATTAAGGGGGGCTCCTGCCGCACCTCTGCCTGCAGCCTCCTCACCGGGAGAAGGAGCTGCCACGGCCCCGGCTTCAGGGGTCCTGGATCCTTGTAGCCCCCGGTGTCTTCCTCCTATTCATCCCTGGGACTGGCTTGCTTCAGCGTGGGCCTCCAGATGATATGTGAGGCCCCCCACCCCCAGCTAGCTTGCCGGGGGTGGGAGCCAGGGGCACAGCCCCGACGCTCAGTCCCAGGGAAGGTCTCTCTGCCTGGGAAGGGGCAGGTAGCAGTCCAGATAGAGAAAAAAAAAATCCTCCTTCCCAGGCACTTAGCTCCAAGCAACTCCAAGCAGCTTGCACACAGCTTCCACCACCAGCAACCACACCTCTCCACTTCCTGGGTGGAGCTGGAAGCGCCACAGCTGCTGGCATGAGACTTGCCCTCCAATAGATCCTCGTCAAAGGATTTAAAGTGTACTCATTCCAATTACAGAGCCTCGAAAGAGTCCTGTATTGTCATTTTTCGTCACTACCTCACCGGGTCGGGAGTGGGTAATTTGCGCGCCTGCTGCCTTCCTTGGATGTGGTAGCCGTTTCTCAGGCTCCCTCTTCGGAATCGAACCCTGATTTTCCGTTACCCGTGGTCACCATGGTAGGCACAGAAAGTACCATCGAAAGTTGATAGGGCAGACACCCGAATGGATCGTCGCCGTCACGGGGACGTGCGATCAACGCGAGGTTATCCAGAGTCGTTGCAACGCTTACGGGGAGAGTGCGGCAGGGGGGAGGCCGCGGAGTACCGTCCCGACGCCACGCCCGGGACCCCGGATTGGTTTTGGACTGATAAATGCACGCATCCCGGGCGGTCAGCGCTCGTTTGCACGTATTAGCTCTAGAATTACCACAGTTGTCCGAGTCAACGATTTGGAGCGATCAAAGGAACCATAACTGATTTAATGAGCCATTCGCAGTTTCACTGTACCGTCCGTGTGTACTTACACGTGCATGGCTTAATCTTTGAGACAAGCATATGCTACTGGCAGGATCAACCAGGTAGCCCCCCAACACGACTGGACCGCGTTGAGGCGAGGGAGAGATCGGGAGGCTAGGGGAGCGACCCCGCGGCCGACGGGGGTCCGGAGGGGAACCTGCAGAAGGATTCGGGAGGATGTCAGGCTGCCCCTCGAGCCCCGAACCGGAGGGCGTGTGGAAAACACCCCTTGCGCGGGGAGGGCGAGGTAAATGGCCTCCGCAGGACACCACGACCGCCCTGCCACATGACCCACCGCTCCCGGGGCGACACACAGAGTCGCCGGGGAGAGGGACCAGGGCATTGCGGCCTATGCGGCACCAACGTCGGCTTAGACCTGCCTCCACCACGGGGGGTCCTCGACCCACCGGCGCGAACGGAGAAGGGAGCCATTGCGGTGGGACTGTCGAAAGAGCGCCTCGCCGAGCGAGGTCCCGAAGCGGAGGGCGTCTGGAAAACACCCCTTGCACGGAGAGGGCGAGGTAAATGGCCTCCGAAGGACACCACGACCGCCCTGCCTCGCGACCCACCGCTCCCGGGGCGACACACAGAGTCACCGGGGAGAGGGACCGGGGCGTTGCGGCCTATGCGGCGCCATCGTCGGCTTAGACCTGCCTCCGCCGCGGGGGGTCCTCGACCCACCGGCGGACAGGCGCGAGGATTGGCGGAGGGGGGCTGGCCGTCAGGGTCCACCGCGGCTCCGGCTCAAACCCCAGCGACACAGAGGTAGCGCGGGGTGGTGTCGGCCTGGCCGTATCGGCGTCGCCCTCCAGCGTACTCCCTCGGCCGGCTCTTGCCCGTAACCTCAAAGGGATGCCGAGCAGCTCTCTCTTCCCAGGGCTTTACCCCGCCTGTCGTGGACAGGTGTGTGGGGGTCGCAGGGCAGTCTTTCACCCTTACCCCTTCAAGTTTTCTTAATTCTCCATCTTCCCATCGCTCTGGGGTGTTCATAGCTCCCTCCGTCTCTCTCTCTTCCGAGCCGCCTTGGGGGACGACGACGAGGGGAAGGCGACGGCGGTCGGGTGGGGGCACACCACGCGGTGAGAACCCCCTCGCCTGCCTCCACACCTGGGTCGCCCCCACAAACGTAGGGGCTCAGGATTAGGCTGTGGAAGACGCGAAGCTCGGCAGTGGCGTGGAAGCGCCACCCACCACCGCAGCTCTCGCCGATGCCCACCGCAGAGGCCGCCCTTCGGACGAGGAGCGGCGCGGGCCTCCGCAGGCAGGCTGCGCGCATCTGGATGAAAAGGGCCGTTCTCGGGAAAGATCGTTGTGCTCCCTGCACAGGGAAGGATTCGTACGGCAGGACCCCCCCATCGCCGGCGGGAGCCCGGCCATACGCCCCTGTGCGGGTCGTCGGACCGCTGTCGTCATTCGGTTCGGGGCAAACACCCCAAGGCTCGACCGCCTCTGCCCGCAAATGGGAGATGACAGCCGGCACACACGCCCAAAGGTAGGTGGTAGAAACCCCGGGGGGTACAGGAGGAAGGAACCGTCAACCGACGCGGACCCCAAGCCCGTCGCCGGACGAACGGCTCCACCTCCCCACCCGGGAGCGCTGAGCCAAATCGATCAGAGGATCAGAAACACATAGAGTGCTCTGAGGGGATAAAGTCAGAAAGAGCGTCCGTCCTCCTGGAGCCCAAGGACTCCAGGATTTGCCCTTAAAACCATCAAGTCCAGAGAACCAGAGCCCACGGGGACGGGCTGGTCAGGCATGCCCGGGATCGCATCTCTGAACCGGGACAGTGGACCGCCAACAGTCCCCTGGCTCAGCTCTGGAAGTCGCCCATAGACCGTCAATTCCAGATCGACATCCCAGGATGGCATCGCTCAACTGGGCAGGCGACCCGCCAAAGTCCCCTGTACAGCTGTGGAAGTCAAACATAGACCGTCAAAGCCAGAACACCAGAGCCCACGGGGAGGGTCTGGTGTGGTCTGGCATGCCCGCGATCGCATCTCTGAACCGGGACAGTGGACCGCCAACAGCCCCCTGGCTCAGCTTTGGAAGTCGCCCATCAAACATCCAGATACACTTCCCAGGCAGCATGGTCACACTCGCGTAACCCATGAGAGCCCCTCTGAGCTGGGACACACAAACACCCAGAGTCCCCTATTTAGCTGTGGAAGTTCAAACTTGGCACAAGGGAGGACTTCCATGAAAAATAGGGGCAATGAGCAGAGTGTATTACCCGTGTCAGAGAACCAGGACCACGGCTGCCATAATCTCGACGCGAGAGGTAGGGCTCTCATACAGAGAAATCAAATGGTGCAGATATCTAGGTCTTGCATTTCGAAACACCTGCCAGTTTATAAGGAGACGAAGTCAAAAAGTGCCCGACCTCCTGGAGCTGCCAGGCGGATCCACGGGCCAGAAATTTCCTCATTCCGGTTCTTTTTCACTTTCTATCTCCTTTGACAAAGCTGGCGGCCAGGTTGGATAGCCGACCCCTGGAGCAGCCCAAAACACTTGGTACTGGTGAGTAGGTCCATTTTCCCAAGGTTTTGCAGCTCTTGGAAGTCGGCTGTGGAAGTCGCCCATAGACCTTCAATTCCAGATCAACAGCCCAGGATGGCATCGCTCAACTGGGCAGGAGACCGGCCAAGGTCCCCTGAACAGCTGTGGAAGTCACCCATGAAGCGTCAAAACCAGAGCCCAAGGGGTCTGGTGTGGTCAGGCATGCCCGCTATCGCATCTCTGAGCCGGGACAGTGAACCGCCATTTGCCCCCTGCTCAGCCGTGGAAGTCGCCCATCAAGCGTCAGGACCATCGCCCAAGGGGTCTGGTGTGGTCAGGCATGCCCGCTATCGCATCTCTGAGCCGGGACAGTGAACCGCCATTTGCCCCCTGCTCAGCCGTGGAAGTCGCCCATCAATCGTCAGGACCATCGCCCAAGGGGTCTGGTGTGGTCAGGCATGCCCGCTATCGCATCTCTGAGCCGGGACAGTGAACCGCCATTTGCCCCCTGCTCAGCCGTGGAAGTCGCCCATCAAGCGTCAGGACCATCGCCCAAGGGGTCTGGTGTGGTCAGGCATGCCCGCTATCGCATCTCTGAGCCGGGACAGTGAACCGCCATTTGCCCCCTGCTCAGCCGTGGAAGTCGCCCATCAAGCGTCAGGACCATCGCCCAAGGGGTCTGGTGTGGTCAGGCATGCCCGCTATCGCATCTCTGAGCCGGGACAGTGAACCGCCAGAAGCCCCCTGCTCAGCCGTGGAAGTCGCCCATCAAGCGTCAGGACCAGCGCCCAAGGGGTCTGGTGTGGTCAGGCATGCCCGCTATCGCATCTCTGAGCCGGGACAGTGAACCGCCATTTGCCCCCTGCTCAGCTGTGGAAGTCGCCCATCAAGCGTCAGGACCAGCGCCCAAGGGGTCTGGTGTGGTCAGGCATGCCCGCTATCGCATCTCTGAGCCGGGACAGTGAACCGCCATTTGCCCCCTGCTCAGCCGTGGAAGTCGCCCATCAAGCGTCAGGACCAGCGCCCAAGGGGTCTGGTGTGGTCAGGCATGCCCGCTATCGCATCTCTGAGCCGGGACAGTGAACCGCCATTTGCCCCCTGCTCAGCCGTGGAAGTCACCCATCAAGCGTCAGGACCACCGCCCAAGGGGTCTGGTGTGGTCAGGCAACCCGGGATCGCATCTCTGAACTGGGACAGACGACCGCCAAAAGTCCCCTGTTCAGCTGTTGTGGAAGTCACCCTTAAGCAGTCAAAACCAGAGCCCACGGGGAGGGTCTGGTCAGAAAGCCCAGGATCACGGCTCTTTTCTGGGGCAGACGACCGCAAAAGTGCCCTATTTATCTGTGGAAGCCCAAGCTCGCACAAGGGGGCACTTCCATGAAAATAGGGGCAACGAGCACAGTGTCTTACCCGTGTCAGAGAACCACGATAACTTCCACAACTAGTCGGCCGCGAGAGGTAGTGCTCTGCTATACAGAAATCAGATGGTGAGGATATCTAGGTCTTGCATTGCGAAGCACCGGCCAGACTTTAAGGGGACAAAGTCAAAAAGTGCCCGACCTCCTGGAACTGCCGGTCGGATCCAGCGCCCAGAAATTTCCTCATCCTGGTTCTTTTTTTTTTTTCCGATCTTTGTTCTCAAAATCGGTTTTTGCTCAATAATTCGAGATTTCACCCAGGAACACCAAACTTTATGGCCACCTACGTGACCCTCTCGTGGGCCCCCACAACATATGAAAGCCCCCTGGAGGTGAGAGGAGGGAAAGTGGAATTTTAGCAGAAAATTCGAGAAAAACGGCAAAGTCTGAAAATTCTCAGGAAAAATGACAAAGTCCAAAGGACTCTTTTCCAAAATCGTACCCAGGCCTCTGGAAGTGTCCTGGGTATAGTGCCTGTGGCGCCCCCTGCCTGGAAGTCTGAAACAACTCAGAAAAAAGAACAAAGTCCACAAAAAAACCGATTTTTGAGCAGAAATTCAATTTTTTCACCCAGGAACACCACACTTTATACCCGCCTACGGGACCCTCTCGGCGGGCCCCGCAACATACCAAAGCCCCCCTGGAGGTATGAGAAGGGGAAAATTGAATTTTAGCCCAAAATTCAAAATTTCTCAGAAAAATGACAAAGTCCAAAGGACACTTTTTCAAAATCGTACCCAGGCCTCTGGAAGTGTCCTGGGTATAGCGCCTGTGGCGCCCCCTGCCTGGAGGTCTGAAACAAACTCAGAAAAATGGCAAAGTCCAAAGGACTATTTTTCAAAATCATACCCAGGCCTCTGGAAGTGTCATGGGTATAGCGCCTGTGGGCCCCCTGCCTGGAAGTCTGAAACATCTCAGAAAAAATGACAAAGTCCACAAAATACCTATTTGTGTTCACCCAGGAACACCACACAATTTTTACCCGCCTACGGGACCCTCTAAGGCGGCCCCACAAACCCCTTGATGGGGCGCGAACCCATGATGAAAGTTTTGCAGTCTGAAGCGCTTATCCACAAGACTACCACCACAGGTTCCATACAGAAGGATCCAGTTAGATTCCGATCCTTGAAAGCAATGGATTTTCGACAAGTGTGTTTGCGCCACCCCTGTGGGTGAGTCAAAACCCGGGGTGAGGCAACCCACGGGGTGACGTATAGTTTATAAAGGCGGATCGATCGGGTTAGTGTTATAGTTAGGGTAGTGCTATAGTTAGGTTATGCTATAGTTAGGGTTAGAGCTATAGTTAGGGTTAGAGCTATAGTAGGTTAGTCCTTAGTAGGTTAGTGTTATAGTTAGGGTTAGTGCTCTAGTAGGGTTAGTGCTCATTAGGGTTAGTGCCTATTAGTTAGGGTTAGGTCATAGTTAGGGTTAGCGCTATAGTTAGGGTTAGCGCTATAGTTAGGGTTAGCGCTATAGTTAGGGTAGGTATGTTAGGGTTAGCGCTATAGTTAGGGTTAGCGCTATAGTTAGGGTTAGCGCTATAGTTAGGTTAGCGTATGTTAGCGGCTATAGTTAGGGTTAGCGCTATAGTTAGGGTTAGCGCTATAGTTAGGGTTAGCGCTATAGTTAGGGTTAGCGCTATAGTTAGGGTTAGCGCTATAGTTAGGGTTAGCGCTATAGTTAGGGTTAGCGCTATAGTTAGGGTTAGCGCTATAGTTAGGGTTAGCGCTATAGTTAGGGTTAGCGCTATAGTTAGGGTTAGCGCTATAGTTAGGGTTAGCGCTATAGTTAGGGTTAGCGCTATAGTTAGGGTTAGCGCTATAGTTAGGGTTAGCGCTATAGTTAGGGTTAGCGCTATAGTTAGGGTTAGCGCTATAGTTAGGGTTAGCGCTATAGTTAGGGTTAGCGTTATAGTTAGGATTAGCGCTATAGTTAGGGTTTGCGCTATAGTTAGGGTTAGCGCTATAGTTAGGGTTAGCGCTATAGTTAGGGTTAGCGTTATGGTTAGTGTTATAGTTAGGGTTAATGCTATAGTTAGGGTTAGTGCTATAGTTAGGGTTAATGCTATACTTAGGGTTAGTGCTATAGTTAGGGTTAGAGCTATAGTTAGGGTTAGTGCTATAGTTAGGGTTAAAGCTATAGTTAGAGTTAGTGCTATAGTTAGGGTTAGATAGTATATAGGTTAGATATTTAAGTATCCTCAACATTTTTACTGGATGAAACTTACTACTGTTATCTATTTAATATAAAAATTTTAATAAAAATTGTTTGAAAAAGTTAAAAAATTAAGGAGGGTTTGATAACCCCAATCGCATTGAAATATAAAACTGTTAGTATATAGGTTAGATATTTAAGTATCCTCAACATTTTTACTGGATGTAACTTACTACTTTTATCTATTTAATATAAAAATTTTAATAAAAATTGTTTGAAAAAGTTAGGGTTAGTGTTATAGTTAGTAGTGTTTAGTTAGGGTTAGTGTTATAGTTAGGGTTAGTGTTATACTTAGGGTTAGTGTTATAGTTAGGGTAGTGCTATAGCTGGTTAGTGCTATAGTTAGGTTAGTGTTATAGTTAGTGCTATAGTTAGGGTTAGTGCTATAGTTAGGGTTAGTGCTATAGTTAGGGTTAGTGCTATAGTTAGGTTAGTGTTATAGCTAGGGTTAGTGCTTAGTTAGGTTAGTGTTATAGTTAGGTTTAGTGTTATAGCTAGGGTTAGTGCTATAGTTAGGGTTAGTGTTATAGTTAGGGTTAGTGCTATAGTTAGCACTATAGTTAGGGTTAGTGCTATAGTTAGCACTATAGTTAGGGTTAGTGCTATAGTTAGGGTTGGTGCTATAGTTAGGGTTAGTGCTATAGTTAGGGTTAGTGTTATAGTTAGGGTTAGTGTTATAGTTAGGGTTAGTTATAGTTAGGGTTAGTGTTATAGTTAGGGTTAGTGCTATAGTTAGGGTTAGTGCTATAGTTAGGTTAGTGCTATAGTTAGGGTTAGTGCTATAGTTAGGGTTAGAGCTATAGTTAGGGTTATAGTTAGGGTTAGTGTTATAGTTAGGGTTACTGCTATAGTTAGGGTTAGTGCTATAGTTAGGGTTATGTTAAGTTAGGGTTAGTGTTAGTTAGGTTAGTGCTTAGTAGTTAGTGCTATAGTTAGGGTAGTGCTATAGTTAGGGTTAGTGCTATAGTTAGGGTTAGTGCTATAGTTACGGCTAGTGTCATAGTTAGGGTTAGTGTTGTAGTTAGAGTTAGCGCTATCGTTAGGGTTAGCGCTATAGTTAGGGTTAGCGCTATAGTTAGGTTAGCGCTATAGTTAGGTTAGCGCTATAGTTAGGGTAGCGCTATAGTTAGGGTTAGTGCTATAGTTAGGGTTAGTGCTATAGTTAGGGTTAGTGCTATAGTTAGGGTTAGTGCTATAGTTAGGGTTAGTGCTATATGTTACGGCTAGTGCCATAGTTAGGGTTAGCGTTATAGTTAGATTTAGCGCTATAGTTAGGGTTAGCGCTATAGTTAGGGTTAGCGCTATAGTTAGGGTTAGCGCTATAGTTAGGGTTAGCGCTATAGTTAGGGTTAGTGCTATAGTTAGGGTTAGCGCTATAGTTAGGGCTAGTGCTATAGTTAGGGTTAGTGTTATAGTTAGGGTTAGTGCTATAGTTAGGGTTAGTGTTATATGTTAGGGTTAGTGCTATAGTTAGGGTTACTGTTAGGCTAAAGTTAAGGTTAGGCTATAGAATTAGGCTTTTCTCAATTGTCTCCCCAATAATTTGGTCACGTCAGAGTTTTCTATTTCCAGAAAAATAAATAAATATGAATAAAATGTCCCGTCAGTATTTTAGTGCAGAGGAGGCTTATGCACTTTTATGTTCTGACAGTGAAGAAAGTGCAGTGTCGATGGAGATGTGGATTCGAGGGGTTTAGTAGCAGCGACAGTGATAGCTCAGAAATGAGCATGATTCTGGTCCTTCCTCACAACAAGAACCAGTACAACAAGAAGGACAAATAGCGTTCTGGAGAAATGTCTCCAACTCGGGAACAATGCCCGTACTAGCGCTGTCCTAGTGCTCGTGAATTGGCGCCCACCAATGTCCAAGGGCTTTGCCTCTCGATGTAGCATTTCCAGATGGAGGCTTCAGATTCGGCTGCTCCATTCATCCTAATTTAATGCCATTCCTGTAAAATGTGGAGGTGGAAGATTTTGGACCGATTTTTAATTTTTTTTATGACAGCTGCTAGAGCAATTGTCCTACAATAAATATAATGCGTCCCAATTCATCAGCCAGAATCCACGATCCTATTATGCTAGGTCAAATTTATGGACATCAACTAATGTCCTAGAAATGAAAAAAATTTTAGGACTTACATTCGTTATGGGGCTTGTTAAAAAACGAGCATTCGGTCCTATTGGTTCAACCTCCCTGTTCAAGCCACCCCAACGTTTTCTGCCGTTCTTCCTAGGACTCGTTATGAAATGCTCATGAGATTTTGGCATTTTAATGACAATAGTCAATGCCTGCCCAGAAATGCCCCAGAACATGACAGACTATACAAAATCAGACCCATCATCGAAGACTTGACAGAAAAGTTCTTAAAGCTCTACACCCCAACAGAAAACATTTCCATTGATGAGTCCCTTGTAAAATTCAGAGGAAGACGGCACCTCAAGCAATTTATTCCTTCTAAGAGGGCAAGGTTCGGAATAAAGCTATATAAAATGTGTGAGAGTTCAACCGGATACACATCAGCTTCTCACATTTATGGGGGGAAAGATCGCCAACTAAACCCACCAGGATGCCCTACTTATCTGGGGTCATCTGGAAAAATCGTCTGGGAGCTGATAACTCCATTTTTACAAAAAGGCTACAATCTGTATGTTGACAGGTACTACACCAGCATCCCCCTATTTAAAAGTCTGGTTGAACATAACATGGGGCTTGTGGGACCATTCACAAAAACCGTCAGGGGTTTCTACAATCATTGGTCAACAAAAAGTTCCAAAGGGGGCAGTCAGGGGCTTTACACAATGGAGAGCTACTTGTCCTTAAGTATAAGGATAAAAAAGATATTTTATCCTGAGCTCGATCCACACAGATGCCACAAGCGCCACTGCAGACCAACAGGGATCCACTACTCCAAAACCTGTGTCTGTCATTGACTACAACAAACATATAGAGGGGTGTGGACCTTGCAGATCAGGTTCTACAGCCATACCAGGTATCAAGAAAATCATATACAGTGTTGGCCAAAAGTATTGGCACCCCTGCAATTCTGTCAGATAATATTCAGTTTCTTCCTGAAAATGATTGCAATCACAAAATATTTTCTATTTTTATCTTCATTTAATTTGCTTGCAAGGAAAAAAACACAAAAAAGAGAATGAAGCAAAAATCAAATCCTTTATCATTTCACACAAAACTCCAAAAATGGGCCGGACAAAAGTATTGGCACCCTCAGCCTAACACTTGGTTGCACAACCTTTACCATAATAACTGCGAACAACCGCTTCCAGTAACCATCAATGAGTTTCTTACAATGCTCTGCTGGAATTGTAGACCATTCTTCTTTGGGAAACTGCTCCAGGTCCCTGATATTTGAAGGGTGCCTTCTCCAAACTGCCATTTTGAGATGTCTCCACAGGTGTTCTATGGGATTCAGGTCTGTACTCATTGATGGCCACCTTAGAAGTCTTCAGTGCTTTCTCTCAAACCATTTTATAGTGCTTTTGGAAGTGTGTTTTGGGTCATTGTCCTGCTGGAAGACCCATGACCTCTGAGGGAGACCCAGCTTTCTCACACTGGGCCCTACATTATGCTGCAAAATTTGTTGGTAGTCTTCAGACTTCATAATGCCATGCACACAGTCAAGCAGTCCAGGGCCAGAGGCAGCAAAGCAACCCCAAAACATCAGGGACCCTCCGCCATGTTTGACTGTAGGGACTGTGTTCTTTTCTTTGAATGCCTCTTTTTCCTGTACACTCTATGTTGATAGTTTTTCCCAAAAAGCTCGATTTTTGTCTCATCTGACCAGAGAAACATTCTTCCAAAATGTTTTAGGCTTTCTCAGGTAAGTTTTGGCAAACTCCAGCCTGGCTTTTTTATGTCTCGGGGTAAGAAGTGGGGTCTTTCTTGGTATCCTACCATACAGTCCCATTTCATTCAGACGCCGACAGATAGTACGGGTTGACACTGTTGTACCCTCGGACTGCAGGGCAGCTTGAACTTGTTTGGATGTTAGTCGAGGTTCTTTATCCACCATCCGCACAATCTTGCGTTGAAATCTCTAGACAATTTTTCTTTTCCTTCCACATCTAGGGAGGTTAGCCACAGTGCCATGGGCTTTACACTTCTTGATGACACCGCGCACGGAAGACACAGGAACATTCAGGTCTTTGGAGATGGACTTGTAGCCTTGAGATTGCTCATGCTTCCTCACAATTTGTTTTCTCAAGTCCTCAGACAGTTCTTTGGTCTTCTTTCTTTTCTCCATGCTCAATGTGGTTCACACAAGGACACAGGACAGAGGTTGAGTCAACTTTAATCCATGTTAACGGCTGCAAGTGTGATTTACTTATTGCCAACACCTGTTAGGTGCCACAGGTAAGTTACAGGTGCTGGTGATTACACAAATTAGAGAAGCATCACATGATTTTTCAAACAGTGCCAATACTTTTGTCCACCCCCTTTTTTAGGTTTGGTGTGGAATTATATCCAATTTGGCTTTAGGTCAATTCTTTTTGTGTTTTTTCATTGAAGACAAATTAAATGAAGATAAAAATAGCAAATAATTTGTGATTGCAATCATTTTCAGGGAGAAACTGAGTATTATCTGACAGAACTGCAGGGGTGCCAATACTTTTGGCCAACACTGTACCTGGTACAAGAAGTTAGTCATTTATTTGTTTCAGGTGGCCACATATAATTCTTCTGTTATACAAAAAAGCCGGAAATGCAGATACTTTCCTTGATTATCAGGAAAAGGTCATTGAAAATCTTGTTTTTGAAAATTTTGTCCCCCCAATCCTTTAGAATCTGAAGATGTCAGAAGACTCACTGAGCGACATTTTATTGCTCTCATCCCAGTAACTGAAACAAGAAAGAACCCCAGAGAAGATGTCGTGTATGTTCCCAGAGAGGAATGAGGCATGATACCCGCTATTATTACCCACAATGCCATCATTGCCAGCTTTATGCCGCCATGACTGCTTTACAATCTCCACATAGAACCACGTTTTTACACTGTTTTGACATTCAAGCATTTGGTTTATTTAGTGACAGACACATTTGAGTAGAGCTGACTTGACAATTTCCAGGGGTAGGTGGGGGACGTCTCCAGAGACACAAGCTGGGCACAATATATTGGGCACTACAATGACATTTTTGCTCTAAAACTTCCACTGTTTCTGGAAATCATCCATGTAGTGAAAATGGTCACTATATCCATAGATGAATTCCCAGAGGGGTGTCATTTCCAAAATGGGGTCACTTCAGGGGGGATTCTGTTGTTCTGGCACAAAGCGGCTCTCCAAAGTGCCATAACAGCAGAATCCACCCAAAAGTGATTCTTCAGTTTTTGTTTTAGTCTTTGCCTGATGAAGAGACCTGAGTAGTCTCGAAAGCTTGCAATTTGTTACCATCTTTTCAGTTCGCCATTAAAAGGTATCAACCACTGAGGACTCTCAAGTCTAAATATTTTTCTATCTACTGGCTAACACGGTACGAAGATACACATCTTTCCTGCACCACTAGAAGAATTCATTCAGGGAAGTATTTTGAAAAATGCAGTCACTTTTGGGGCTTATGCTGTTCTGGCACCTCAGGGGCTCTGAATGTGTCATGTCACCCACAAACAATTCCAGCAAAATCTGCTCTCCAATATGGTGCTCTTCCCTTCCGAGTTCTGCCATGCGCCCAAACAGTGGTTTACCCCCACATATGGGGTGTCAGCATGCTCAGGAGAAATTACAAAACAAAATGTATAGTCCATTTTCTCCTGTTATCCTTGAGAAAGAAAAAAAAATAGGTCTAAAGGAAAATTTTTGTGAAAGAAAAGGAAATGTTTATTTTTTTCTTCCACATTCCATTCATTCCTGTGAAGCACCTGAAGGGTTAATAAACTGCTTGAATGTGGTTTTGAGTACCTTGAGGGGTGCAGTTTTTAGAATGGTGTCACTTTTGGGTATTTTTTGTTATATTGACCCCCCAAACTCACTTCAAATGTGAGGTGGTCCCTAAAAAAATGGTTTTGTAAATTTTGTTGTAAAAATGAGAAATGTTGTGAATGTGCTAGAAATGAATTCTGAGCAGAAGCTCCCTCTGGTGGTTACAAACAGTACTGAACTATCCAATGAAGATTGTGAAGATTGGCGATCAGGTGTTACTGACTGGTCTTATATAAGGGAGGTTCCCTCCCATCAGGGTTGCCGGTGATCAATTGTTCTGGTCTCATCTTTGATTCCTGTTCACTTTGTAGCTTGCTGTTTCGTGCCTGCATCTTCTGCTAACAGATAAGACATTTTCTTCTTTTAGTTTTTTGTGCTTGCTTTTTGCATTTTGTCCTGCACTTCTGTGGGGGTCTGCCGGGTCCCCTCCGGGGGCTTGTGCTCCTCTCAGTTTAGTTCAGCCACTGTTTGTTCATTTGCCTTTTCCAGTTTTTTCAGTGGCTGCTGTTTAGTTTTTGTTACACCAGAGAACTAATTTAGGTGGTAGAGGTCGTGTGATCTCAGGTGTTTTTGTAATTAGTAGAGTTGGTACTTTTTAGGGTTTTTTGGGATTGCAGTAAGTGTCCTTCCTATCCTTTTATATTTAGGAAGTTTGGGCCCCAACGTTTGCTCATACTATTTTCTGTCTGTGTCTGTATTTCCTCTTGTCTAACCGCCATTACATGTTTGGGGGCTTTCTATGTTCTTTGGGGATCTGCTCCGGGACAGATAGTTTTCCTCTTTCTGTCTTTAGGTGTAGTTAGCTTCTCAGGCTGTGACGAGGCGTCTAGGACCAACGTAGGTACGCTCCACGGCTGCCTTTAGTTGTGGTGGTTAGTCAGGGTACTGCAATCCCATAGATTCCAACCTCTCTGGTGTATTTCCTTTTTTTGCCTGCTCTCCTCAGCTACCAAATCATAACAGAGAAATCACTGGTCAAATTTTAACCTTTATAACTTCCTGATGAAAAAAAATATGTTTCCAAAAATGTGCTGATGAAAAGTAGACATGTGGGAAATGTTATTTTTTAACTATTTTGTGCAATATAAATTTTCAAAATTTTTACAAAATTTCCATTTTCTAAACAAATAAACAAGTCATATCAAAGAATTTTTACCAATATGTCACAAGAAAAAAATCTCAGAATCATCAGGATTCGTTGAAGCGTTTTAGAGTTCTGACCTCATAAAGTGACACTGGTCAGAATTGAAAAAATTGGCCTGGTCACTAAGCCAAAAAGAGGCTATGGCACTAAAGGGTTAATATTTTGTTGCACAACCTTTTGAGGCAATCACTGTAATCAAATGATTCCTGTAACTGTCAATGAGACTTCTGCTCCTCTCGACAGGTATTTTGGCCACTCCTCAAGAGTAAACTGCTCCAGTTGCCTCGTGTGTGAAGGTTGCCTTTTCCAGACAGCATGTTCCAGCTCTTTCCAAAGATGCTCAATAGGATTTAGGTCAGGGCTCATAGAAGGTCACCTCAGAATAGTCCAATGTTTTCCTCTTAGCCATTCTTGGGTGTTTTTAGCTGTGTGTCTTGGGTCATTATCCTGTTGCAAGACCCATGACCTGCGACTGACATCAAGCTTTCCGACACTGGGCAGCACATTTCTCTCTAGAATCTCTTGATAGTCTTCAGATTTCATTGTACGCTGCACAGATTCTTGACACCCTGTGCCAGATGCAGCAAAGCAGCCCAGAACATAACAGAGCCTCCTCCATGTTTCACAGTAGGGACAGTGTTCTTTTCTTGATATACTTCATTTTTCCGTCTGTGAACATAGAGCTGATGTGCCTTGCCAAAAAGATCCATTTTTGTCTCCTCTGTCCATAGGACATTCTCCCAGAAACTTTGTGGCTTGTCAACATGTAGTTTGGCAAATTCCAGTCTGGCTTTTTTATGATTTTTTTTTTAACAATAGCATCCTCCTTGGTCGTCTCCCATGAAGTCCACTTTGGCTCACACAACGACGGATGGTGCGATCTGACACTGATGTTCCTTGAGCTTGAAGTTCACCTTTAATCTGTTTAGAAGTTTTTCTGGGCTCTTTTGTTACCATTCGTATTATCCATCTCTTTGATTTGTCATCAATTTTCCTCCTGCGGCCACGTCCAGGGAGGTTGGCTACAGTCCCATGGATATTTAATTTCTGAATAATATGTGCAACTGTAGTCACAGGAACATCAAGCTGCTTGGAGATGGTCTTATAACGTTTACCTTTATCATGTTTGTCTATAATTTTCTTTCTAATCTCCTGAGACAACTCTTTCCTTCGCTTCCTCTGGTCCATGTTGAGTGTGATACACACCATGTCACCAAACAGAACAGTGAGTATCTGTAGCCCTCTATACAGGCCACTCACTGATTCCAAGATTGTAGACACCTGTGGTGCTAATCAGTTTTCACACCGCAATTTAACATGTCCCTTTTGTCACATTATTTTCAGGGGTACCATCATTTCTGTCCAGGCCTATTTCATAAGTTTTATTTTTTTTAAATTCTGTGGAAGCATGGCTGAAAAGCAATGTCTGACATTCATTTGTTCATATTCATAGATTTTTTTTATTTATTATTACTTTTGTCAGATTCAAGTTCTTTCTGTGACCATTGTGGGTTTTTCTGTCATTAAACGAGGGGAACCAACAATTTTGACCACGTGTGTATAGATTATAACGTTCAGTGAATTAATTTATAATATGGAATCACTTTATGAGGATTTCGACTATTCTGGTTTTCTGTCATTTAGTTATATTAGGGCTTCTGCATATGATGTGTCCAATCTCATCTGGGATCTGTTCCTGCTGTCCAGCTGGAGTAATCTGCTCCGTACTTCAGCCAATTGGAAAGTACCACACCCTACTAAAGCTCAAAGCACATGGCCATGATATATCTCTGAGCTGTGCGTGGCTGATGGCTGTAATATACATTTATTCACGCCTGCAGGAGATGTGTTGGCTCCAGCCCTGGTTTCATGGATTCACTCCACCTCATAAATTACATTGTTTTGGATCCTAAGAAATTCAGATTACTGCACAATCTCTCCTGAAATGGGGAGCAATATTATTTTCTCTGATCTCCTGGTCAGGATTCATAGTGGCTCCAATGGTCCACCATAAATGACTGCATCTCCAGTTTAGTGTTCTCCTCTCGTACAGACGTTGTTGTTTTGGATGTAACATCTTTTTATTCTGTCTTTTTTTACCTGCTGATTTTGTATGATAGTTTGATTGTGGTGGGATCGGCCTTCCTGACTAATGAGTCTGTAAATCCCTGATAGTCTTGAAAAAAAGCTCTCCATCGCCTCTTCCAAATGCCTAAGATCTAAATGTAAAGGGAACCTGTCAGCACTAATACTTTCTCTAATCTCCTGGTCAGGACTCATAGTAGCTCCAATGGTCCACCATAAATGAATGCAACTCTGGTTTAGGGTATGTGCACACGTTGCAGATTAGCCTGTAGAATTTTCTGCAGAGAATCCACATCTCTTGGCCGAAAATGCAGGGCAAAATGCTTGAGGATTTGATACGGATTCCTTGCGGATTGTAATGCATTATTGGTGTGTGGATTTGTTAATGTGGTCAATTTTCTCCCTCTGCTCTGGAGGAGAGAGAGAGAGAGAGAGACAGAGAGAGAGAGAGAGAGAGAAAGAGTTTTCAGTTAATGAGATTCTCGTGCTCTGGGGCGGGGCTGTGGGAGGGACTTTGGGGGTTGTGGGTGTGGTTTTAGGTGGTCCTCTGATTACATATTCATCTGTATTGGCTTATGACTGGTCACTGACCCCTCACTGACCTGCCCCCCATTTTTACATAATGCATATAATAGCATTGATATTATTGTTGATAATGCCTATAATATTGTGCCTGCGCCTGTCCAGTATCTAGCTCTTACTTATAGATGCTACTGCACAGGCGCCGACATCACCAGTGACATTTTGCTGGATCTAATTTTTTTTCTAAGCCTCATAATAGCCACAATATTATAGGCATTATCAACAATAATACCAATGCTATTATATGCATTATGTAAAAATGGGGGGCAGGTCAGTGACAGGTCATAAGCCAATACAGATGAATATGTAATCAGAGCACCACATAAAGCCCCGCCCACAGCCCCGCCCCAGAGCACGAGAATCTCATTAACTGAAAACTACAAATACAGATTAAACAACAGTAAACCAGAGTTGCAGTCATTTATGGTGGACCATTGGAGCTACTATGAATCCTGACCAGAAGATTAGAGAAAATAATATTGCTCCCCATTTCAGGAGAGATTGTGCAGTAATCTGAATTTCTTAGGATCAAAAACAATGTAATTTATGAGGTGGAGTGAATCCATGAAACCAGGGCTGGAGCCAACACATCTCCTGCAGGCGTGAATAATGTATATTACAGCCATCAGCCACGCACAGCTCAGAGATATATCATGGCACAGGGGTGATGTGTTTTATGTAGATTATCACAATCCTCCTTGAAGTTAGTTGGTTTTAATACAAATTGAAAAGTCCGGATAAAGGGAAACTCTGCTGTTATTGTACAGAAATTCACACTTGGCCTCACTGCACATTTAATGTTCTCGATCATAAAAGGGAAGTTTGGCCAGAAAGACTGGACCTGGTCTTGTAGGGACCATATGAGACATTCAGCAGCACAGAAGGGAGAGAAGATTCATCCGATAAGATCTCAGGGATCTAGGAAGCCAACAGCATCATCACCCTCCGCTTTCTCTTACAGGCCCATCATAATATTTTCCTTCAAGTGATTTTCTATCTTGTCAGCACATTCTTCGTACGCTGTCATTTGGCTTTATAGTTTACAGAACTGGGCAGGTAACGGTCAGCGTCTCCAAATCCCAGGGGGTAGGTGGATCCTCCAGGGTGTAAGTTCTATAGAAAAGGGCTTTCAGTGACCAAAGTCATTTGAACAGTTTTGGGTGGAGGAGAATGTTGTGGTCTAGAGGCAAAATGGTGATCATGGTAATACGGCCGGACTACACCACCGATAAAGCAGCCACAGCCGGTGACTGAGAAGAATCTGTGACTTCTCTGCATTTAGTGGTTACCACTCACCTGGGTAGTCATATGTGGGAATCTCCTCTTTACACCGCTCATCACTCCTCACATATGTCTCTGTAGTATTAATATGGGTCAGATCTTCACCCTGAAACAAATATTATAAAAGTCACAGACAGATGGAGAAGTCCCATCTATGATCAGCTCTAATCCTGTCATCTCCACCGTTCTCATTACACAAGTATAAAAACATATAATACTGGGGGATAAAACAAGACTGAGCACAAGACCTTCACAGCCGTCTACACATCAAAGGGGAGATCTCCTGACACCTTCTCTCCATCTACCTGATGATCCTGAGGAGCATTGGGATCTTCTTGGTTACAGTCTGTGGAAGAAGAGGACGGGGACATCTCTCTGGTGTTGTCCTCTTACTGGATAGATCTAAAGGAAACACACAGGGAGTGAATTCATTCTTTACATACAGATAATTATAGGCCGTGTGTATTTAGTCCTGTCTATTACCTGGTGATGTGAGGGGCTGGGGAACCTCCATCATGACGTTCTTGTACAGATATCTGTGTCCTTCTAAATACTCCCACTCTTCCATGGAGAAATAGACAGCGACATCCTGACACCTTATAGGAACCTGACACATACAATGATACCGTCATCCCCAGATCCTTCATAGTGTTACTGTATAATGTCCCAGCATTCCCAGCACTGTCACCTCTCCAGTCAGCAGCTCAATCATCTTGTAGATGAGTTCTAGGATCTTCTGGTCGTTGATGTCCTCATGGATCAGGGGGTGAGGCGGAGGCCCGTGATTGGGCTCAGGGGTCTTCCACATCCCTCAGACACAGGGTCCTGACAGCGATCACTAGAGGTCTTCTTCACCACTGTGTAATCCTGGTAATGGAGAGACACATTAATAAATCTCACTACAGACATTTCCAGAGTCCTCATCTCTCCAGTTCTGTCCGTTATTCCCATAGATAAGAATGATGTAATGTGACGTCATCAGAATCTCTCACCTCTCCAGTGAGACGGAAGAGGATCTCTAGGGTGAGGTGTAATATTCTCTCCGCCATCTTGTCTCTGTCCATATCCATCTTTGATGGGTAAATCAGGAAAATTCTCTTGTATAGAAGATCTTCACTGAGAGGATCCGATATTGTAGAGACCTGAATGAGAAGAAGATGAGGCGATGTAACATCATAAGAATCCTGTAATAATACAATTACTGGAGATAATAAGGGAAACATATGAGATTTATTATTTACAGGATTTAGTTTTCTTCTTTACATCTACTAATAAAACCTATATATTTAGGCCACAGACAACAAGCAGTTTCTTCCTCGGAGTCGGCAGCTGAATACGTTCCTCATAGACTCATCTTCCATAACGCTAATTCTCCTCTCATTACCGACCCTGGAATCGGCATTAGTAATACTGCAGGAGATATTCATTACACGTGACATGAGGAATAACTACTTCATGATGAGGACGACATCTTCATCTTCTACTACGGGCTCTAGAGACATATTTGTCCAGAGTCGGTCCCTGACTCCATCACCGCCGGCGTCTATATGAATGTTTCCCGTCTTCCCCGCACTGTAATCTTCCATCACGTTAGATCTCAGCTCTGATTCACACACAGAAGTTTGAGGCTTTTAGAAAAGATTTTCTGTTTCCACAATCAACGCGGACAGAAATGATCTGATCCCAAAGTCTCCATGTACACTGATTTATGGGGTTTATTTCTGGCCTTAGGCTTTCCTATATTACAAGAAAAACCCAGAAAAAAAAACAGACATTAACCCCTTTACCCCCAAGGGTGGTTTGCACGTTAATGACCGGGCCAATTTTTACAATTCTGACCACTGTCTCTTTATGAGGTTATAGCTCTGGAACGCTTCAACGGATCTTCGCGATTCTGATATTGTTTTCTCGTGACATATTGTACTTCACGTTAGTGGTAAAATTTATTCGATATAACTTGCGTTTATTTTTTTAAAAACGCAAACATGGCAAAAATTTTGAAAATTTTGCATTTGGAGAGCCACTGATGTGCCTAAACAGTGGAAACCCCCACAAGTGACCCCATTTTGGAAACTAGACCCCCTAAGATGTGTGGTGAGCAATTTGAACCCCCAAGTTCTTCACACAAGTTTATAACGTAGAGCCAAAAAATTAAAAAATCATATTTTTTCCACAAAAATGATCTTTTAACCCCAATTTTTATTTTCCCAAGGGTAACAAAACCGCAAAAGTTATTGTGCAATTTGTCCTGAGTGCGGTGATACCCCATATGTGGGGGTAAACCACTGTTTGGGTGCATGGCAGAGCTCGGAAGGGAAGGAGTACTGTTTGACTTTTTCAACGCAGAATTGGCTGGACGCCATGTCATGTTTGGAGAGCTCCTCATGTGCCTAAACAGTGGAAACCCCCACAAATGACACCATTTTGGAAACTAGATCCCTCAAGGAACTTATATAGATGTGTAGTGAGAACTTTGAACCCCCAGGTGTTTCACTAAAATTTATAACGCCCGAGCATGAAATTACAAAAAATCATATTTTTTCACACAAACATGATCTTTTAGTCCCCAACTTTTTATTTTCCCAAGGGTAACAGGAGAAATTGGACCCCAAAAGTTGTTGTCCAATTTGTCCTGAGTACGCGGATACCCCATATGTGGGAGAAAACTACTGTATGGGCACACGTTGGGGCTCGAAGGGAAGTAGTGACGTTTTGGATTGCAGATTTTGATGGAATGGTCTGCGGGCGTCATGTCGCGTTTGGAGAACCCCTGATGTGCCTAAACAGTGGAAACCCCCACAAGTGACCCCATTTTGGAAAATAGACCCCCTCAAGGAACTTATCTAGATGTGTGGTGAGCACTTTGAACCCCGAAGTGCTTCACAGAAGTTTATAACGTACAGCCGTAAAAATAAAAAAAAATGTTTTTTTTTTTTTTTTACAAAAATGATTTTTTCGCCCCAAATATTTTATTTTCACAAGGGTAACAGAAGAAATAGGACCCCAAAAGTTGTCCAATTTGTCCTGAGTATGCTGATACTCTATATTTGGGAGAAAACTACTGTATGGGCACACGTCGGGGCTCGGAAGGGAAGTAGTGACGTTTTGGTTGCAGACTTTGATGGAATGGTCTGCGGGTGTCATGTCGCATTTGGAGAGCCCCTGATGTGTCTAAACAGAGGAAACCCCCACAAGTGACCCCATTTTGGAAAATTGACCCCCCCAAGGAACTTATCTAGATGTGTGGTGAGCGCTATGAAGCCCTAGTGCTTCACAGAAGTTTATAATGTGACACTTTTTCATCGCTTTTTATTTCGATTTTTCGGAGGTTAGAAAGAACAAAAATCAGCAATTCATGAATTTCTTTGGGGGGGGGGGGTGTTTATACCGTTCCGCGTGCATTAAAATTGATAAAGCAGTTTTATTCTTCGGGTTAGTACAATTACGGCGATACCTCATTTATATCATTATTTTTGTTTTTTCGCTTTTATACAATAAAAACAATTTTATATAAAAAATAATTATTTTTGCATCGCTTTATTCGGCGAGCTATAACTTTTTTATTGTTTCGCTGATGATGCTGTATGGCAGCTTCTTTTTTCGGGACAAGATGACATTTTCAGTGGTACCATGTTTATTTATATCGGTCTTTTTGATCGCGTGTTATTCCACTTTTTGTTCGGCGGTATGATGATAAAGCATTGATTTTTGCTTTGTTTTGTTTTTTTTCTAAGGGGTTCACTAAAGGGGTTAACCAGTAGGACAGTTCTATAGGGCGGGTCGTGATGGACACTGAGATACCAAATATGTGTACTTTTATTTTATTTTTTTTATTTACATGAAGAAATGAATTTATTGGGGAATATTTTTTTTTCCTTTGTTTTGTTTTTTTTTCAAGTTATTTTCATTTTTTTAACTTTTTTACTTTGTCCCAGGGTGGGACATCACTGTATAAAGTCAGATCTCTGGTCTGACAGTTTGCACAGCACTCTGTCAGACAAGCGATCTGACAGGCAGTGCTGCAGGCTTTCTCAGCACCTGCTCTCAGCAGGCACTGAGGAAGCCACCTCCCTGCAAGACCCCGCGTCCATCTTGGATCCAGGGTCCTGCAGGGAGGAGGGTCCCTGGGAACAGCGCGCTGTTCTGAGGGTCTCACGGAAGCACGCAGGGAGCCCCCTCCCTGCACGATGCTTCCCTATACGGCTGGAACACTGCGATCATGTTTGATCGCAGTGTGCCAGGGGTTAATGTGCCAGGAGTGGTCTGTGATAATCAGCTGACACCCGGCTGCGATCGGTCTTGCTCCTCCCGGGAGCACGTCCGATCGCATGTGACGTACTATCCCGTCCATGGTCATACGGGCCCAGGTCACATGGACGGGATAGTACGTCCAATGGCAGAAAAGGGTTAAAATGTTTCTAAAGAAAATTGGCTCCAATAATTCTTGTAAGAAGAAAAAAATGGAAAAAGCAGAAGACACATTTTATAATTTTTAACATGTTAAACATTTATTAAAATTAACTCTTTTGGGCCCCAGAACATAGATGTACACCGCAGGGACGGCACAGGTGCGGCTGAAACACAAACCCTGATAGTTTAACCACTTGCTGGTGTGAAAAGCAAACATGGCATCTAGGAAGGTGTGACAGAGTTCGGCTGAATGCCCCCGCCTCCAAGTACTCGATAGTATGGGGCGGCCTAGTTACTACGATACTTACAGGCCTAATAATGGTGTCTGGGCTGCAATGTATGAAGGTCTATTAGGCCGGGCCAGAGGCAGCGTCCGATAAGTTACCTTTTAACGCCCCCATACACATTAGGCTAAAGTTACAGGAAAGCACTGATTTCGGGGGGTTTGGCGACCATATAATGTATTTGGGGCCTCCTGACAGATGTTGTCAGTGCAGAGAAGGATCTGACATCCTGAATTTCAGAGGATAATCTTTTGCTCTTCCTGTAGATAATCCTCCTCTAGAGGAGTCTGGAGGCGACTCTCTCATACAGACCACAGGAAAGCTGGAATATGTGTGTGTATGGGGGAGTCGGGAGAGATAGCCGTCTGCCAAATGACCCTTCAGCCAGCTCTTATCTCATGTGTATGGGGCCGTTAGTATTACACTGACAGGCAGTGATGATATACGGCACTACAGTAGTACAGGGCATCACCGGAGCCATCAGAGGCTTGTATGTTGTATGATCGCACTGATCAGAGGGGTTTAATAAAGGTTTAAAGTGAAATTAATATCACAGTGTCAGCAACAAGAAATATCCATCACTGTATGGAAAGCAGAGTCTCTGCACAATGTTAGAGAAGTCTCGTCCATAACTACTTTATTATACTCTATTATCCTGTATACAGTGGAGTAGATAGAAATCACAGATCCCACAGCAATAGCTGGAATTGGACCCTCCAACCTAAAGAAAAAATATCTATCTATCTATATTTGTCAGAGTCATATCTCCCGACTCTGCAGATCGCATGCTGTCGTTGTACGCCCAGACTAGATGTTATGGAGATGAATGAGGGACACCAAAGTGCAAAAATAGACTTTCCTTTACTTAACCAGAACTTGATGAGAAGTATATACATCAGATAGCAGGCACAACACTTTATGATGCTTCTTCTGCATTATGCAGAGTCAGGAACTTTCCGGTTACATGTGGCGGTGCATAACTCTTGTTATAAGCCACAATAGTGCAGCAAACCTGAGCTAATGACGTCTTCCTGCTCTTTGTCTCCACTATGCTCCCTGCCTGTTATCAGAATTCTTACTGCCATTATATATTTGCTCACCTTCAGAACGTACTATCTGATGTCTCCCTCCTAGCACACAACACCCTATCAGGAGGACTGCAATCAGATAGACCTAAGGTCTGTATTTCTCGCTTTCTGACTCATCACAAGGAAATTGTTCTCCTGTGTGCCCATGTAGCTCAGTATGAGGCCTCCCACACAGTATGACGGCCCCCACAGCACCTCACACAGTATTATAGCTAGAGATGAGCGAATATTTCAATGTTAGGTTCAGCTCACGATCGCCGAATTTGCAATATTCGCCAATTTAATCGTCGATTAAATCGCCGAATATAGCAGAACATGCAGAGCACGAAAGCCGGTGTTTCCCAAGCTGTGTGACAGTGTGGTAAACACCGGTGTAGCGCTGCTGATTGGCAGTAAAATCATCCCCGCCGGTCAGAGAGCCGCAGTTTCCACGGTGACTGCTCATCTGTGATCGGAGGTAAAAGTTTACCTCCGGTCACTGGTGTCAGCTGATGGGACTACAGCTCCCATCATCTGACACCTACAACCACTAATAACAGTGAGAGCTGGAGCGGAGGATGGGAGGATTCATCAGCCGCTACTGCGCTGTAGATAAATAATAAAAAAGAAAACTGCGTGGGTTCCCCTGTATTTTTGATAACCAGCCAGGCAAAACTCACAGCTGGGGGCTGCAACTTTCATCTGTCAGCTTCAGCAAGGCTGGTTATCAAGAATAGAGGGGTCCCCCCAAAAGATGGCAATTCATGTGCCACGTTCAGTAAAATCACAGCGTGACAGGTTAGAATAGAATAGATAGGACAGATATATACACATAGATATATAGATGTCAGTGACACACACATATATAATGTATACAGTTAGGTCCATAAATATTTGGACAGAGACAACATTTATCTAATTTTGGTTCTAGACATTACCACAATGAATTTGAAACAAAACAATTCAGATGCAGTTGAAGTTCAGACTTTCAGCTTTCATTTGAGGGTATCCACATTAAAATTGGATGAAGGGTTTAGGAGTTTCAGCTCCTTAACATGTGCCACCCTGTTTTTAAAGGGACCAAAAGTAATTGGACAAATGACTCCAAGGCTATTTCATAGACAGGTGTGGGTAATCCCTTTGTTATGTCATTCTCAATTAAGCAGATGAAAGGGCCGGAGTTGATTTGAGGTGTGGTGTTTGCATTTGGAAGGTTTTGCTGTGAAGGAAACATGTGGTCACAGGAGCTCTCCATGCAGGTGAAACAAGCCATCCTTAAGCTGCAAGAACAGAAAAAAACCCATCCAAGAAATTGCTACAACATTAGAAGTGGCAAAATCTACAATTTGGTACATCCTGAGAAAGAAAGAAAGCACTGGTGAACTCATCAATCCAAAAAGACCTGGGAGCCCACGGAAGACAACTGTGGTGGATGATCGCCGCATACTTTCTTTGGTGAAGAAGAACCCGTTCACAACATCAACTGAAGTCCAGAACACTCTCAGTGAAGTAGGTGTATCTGTCTCTAAGTCAACAGTAAAGAGAAGACTCCATGAAAGTAAATACAAAGGTTTCACATCTAGATGCAAACCATTCATCAATTCCAAAAATAGACAGGCCAGAGTTAAATTTGCTGAAAAACACCTCCAGAAGCCAGCTCAGTTCTGGAAAAGTATTCTATGGACAGATGAGACAAAGATCAACCTGTACCAGAATGATGGGAAGCCAAAAGTTTGGAGAAGGGAATGGCACATGATCCAAGGCACACCACATCCTCTGTAAAATATGGTGGAGGCAACGTGATGGCATGGCCATGCATGGCTTTCAATGGCACTGGGTCACTTGTGTTTATTGATGACATAACAGCAGACAAGAGTAGCCGGATGAATTCTGAAGTGTACCGGGATATACTTTCAGCCCAGATTCAGCCAAATGCTGCAAACTTGATTGGACGGCGCTTCATAGTACAGATGGATAATGACCCCAAAGCATACAGCCAAAGCTACACAGGAGTTCATGTGTGCAAAAAAGTGGAACAATCTTCAATGGCCAAGTCAATCACCAGATCTTAACCCAATTGAGCATGCATTTCACTTGCTCAAATCCAGACTTAAGAGGGAAAGACCCACAAACAAGCAAGACCTGAAGGCTGCGGCTGTAAAGGCCTGGCAAAGCATTAAGAAGGAGGAAACCCAGCGTTTGGTGATGTCCATGGGTTCCAGACTTAAGGCAGTGATTGCCTCCAAAGGATTCGCCACAAAATTTTGAAAATAAAAATATTTTGTTTGGGTTATGTTTATTTGTCCAATTACTTTTGATCTCCTAAAATGTGGAGTGTTTGTAAAGAAATGTGTACAATTCCTACATTTTCTAACATATTTTTGTTCAACCCTTCAAATTAAACGTTACAATCTGCACTTGAATTCTGTTGTAGAGGTTTCATTTCAAATCCAATGTGGTGGCATGCAGAGCCCAACTCGCGAAAATTGTGTCACTGTCCAAATATTTCTGGCCCTGACTGTATATATTATATAGATAGACAGATAGAAGAAAAGCTGGAAATTAAGCAGCCGCGGAGGTGTAAAATCACAGCAGGAGCCGACAGGATAGAAGAGATGGATTACATACAGTAAGTGCAAATAGAATAGGTAGATATACAGATGTCTGTGACATATACAATTAGTACAGTGTGTCCAGCTTACTGTACATTTAAAAGATTTTTCTGAAATAAAATGGCGTGGGCTCCCGCATAATTTTCGTAACCAGCAGAGGGAAAGCCGATGGCTGGGGGCCGATGTTTATATCCTGGGAAGGGGGTAATACCCATGGAGCGTCCAAGGCTATTAATATCCACTCACAACTATATACTTAGCCTTTATTGGCTATTAAAATGGAGGACCCCAAAAAAAAGTAACGTAGGGTCCCCCTATATTTAATAACCAGCAAAGACCATGTAGACAGCTGTGGGTTGATATTAATAGCTTAGGAAGGCTAAAAACATCAGTTCTCAGCAGCCCCAGAAAAGTTACATCTCTAAGATGTACCAATTCCGACACAGCCTCACTCTTCCCACTTGCCCTATAGCGGTGGCAAGTGGGGTAATAGTTGGGGGGGGGATTGATGTCACCTTTGTATTGTCCTGTGACATCAAGCCCCGATGTTAGTAATGGAGACGCTACCATTACTAACCCCATAGTCACATTGAAAGAGAACACAGACACCCAGAAATAAGTCCTTAAATTGAAAGATTGACAGACTCCTTTAATAATCTCAATTAAACCATACTTACCACCTTGCCTAATTCCACCGAAGCCCTCGATCTCCTGTAATAAACCAAAAATAATAAAACATCAATATCCCTCAGCTCTCCATCATTCTGTCCCACGCCGTAATCCATATCTGGGGAGAAATAGTTTCCAACCTAGACGGTGCCAAGATGTGACCGTCCAGGCTGAGAACCACTGGTGAGTGAGCTGCTGCGTGCGCACCCTCTGTGTCTAGCGGTGACATCACTGATGTTCCGTTGACAGCCGAGCTGAACTGCGGTGACCTCGGTGAGATCCCCGCTAGAACCGTGAGAAAGTCGCACGGTGCAGAGGCGAGTTCACCAGGAGAATTACTAAAAAATTCAGTGTGGGGACCCCTCTATTCTTGATAACCAGCCTTGCTGAAGCTGACAGATGAGGGTTGCAGCCCCAGCTGTGAGTTTTACCTGGCTTGTTATCAAAAATAGGGTGGAACACACGCAGGATTTTTTTAACTATTTATTTAAAGCACAGAAGCAGCTGATGAATACTCCCATCATCCGCTCCTGCTCTCACTGTTATTAGCGGCAGCAGGTGTCGGATGATGGGAGCAGTTTTCCCATGAGCTGACACCAGTGACCAGAGGTAACATGTATACCTCCGATCACAGCTGAGCGCTCCCGTTTTCTTTTGACAGTGGGGGAACTGCGGCTCTCTGACAAGCGGGGATGGTTTCACCGCCATTCAGAAGCAGTGTTTGCCGCGCTGTCATGCATATGACAGCATGTCAAACACTGTATTGTTGGGCCCCTAATTCAAGTGAATGGGGTTTGGGTCCACTCTGCTTGACGACATGCTGTATGGACGCATCATGCAGCCTGTCATCTAGAGGTAGCAGAGCCGAGTGTGAGGTCACATCCGGCTGTCCTTGACTTTTCTGCTGCAAATACAGTGCAAAAAAAGGTCAACCTGCGTATTTACAGCACTCTATCCAAGTCAATGGGTGAAAAGCGCTGCAAAAACGTTAAAAGAAGTGACATGCTCTATGACAAAAAAAACCCTGCAAAGCACAAAATCCTGATGACAAAAAAATCTCTGTGTATGAGATTTCTGAAATCTCATAGACTTAATACTTTGTTGCGCCACCGTTTGCTGTGATTACAGCTGCAGTCGCTTGGGGTATGTCTCTATCAGTTTTGTACATCGAGAGACTGAAATTCTTGCCCATTCTTCCTTGGCAAACAGCTTGAGCTCAGTGAGGTTGGATGGAGATCGTTTGTGAACAGCAGTTTTCAGCTCTTTCCACAGATTCTCGATTGGATTCAGGTCTGCACTTTGACTTGGCCATTCTAACACCTGGATACGTTTATTTGTGAACCATTCCATTGTAGATTTTGCTTTATGTTTGGGATCATTGTCTTGTTGGAAGACAAATCTCCGTCCCAGTCTCAGGTCTTTTGCAGACTCCAACAGGTTTTCTTCAAGAATGGCTCCATCCATCTTCCCA
Source organism: Oophaga sylvatica (assembly GCA_033576555.1). Classification (NCBI taxonomy): domain Eukaryota; kingdom Metazoa; phylum Chordata; class Amphibia; order Anura; family Dendrobatidae; genus Oophaga; species Oophaga sylvatica. The sequence continues at coordinate 58,690 of JARQOD010000909.1, forward strand.
TCAATTTTAACCATCTTCCCTGTTCCTGCTGAAGAAAAGCAGGCCCAAACCATGATGCTGCCACCACCATGTTTGACAGTGGGGATGGTGTGTTCAGGGTGATGAGCTGTGTTGCCTTTACACCAAACATATTGTTTGGCATTGTTGCTAAAAAGTTCAATTTTGGTTTCATCTGACCAGAGCACCTTCTTCCACATGTTTGGTGTGTCTCCCAGGTGGCTTGTTGCAAACTTTAAACAACACTTTTTATGGATATCTTTGAGAAATGTCTTTCTTCGTGCCACTCTTCCATAAAGGCCAGATTTGTGCAGTGTATGACTGATTGTTGTCCTATGGACAGACTGTCCCACCTCAGCTGTAGATCTCTGCAGTTCATCCAGAGTGATCATGGGCCTCTTGGCTGCATCTCTGATCAGTCTTCTCCTCGTTTGAGATGAAAGTGTAGAGGGACGGCCGGGTCTAGGTAGATTTGCAGTGGTATGATACTCCTTCCATTTCAATATGATCGCTTGCACAGTGCTCCTTGGGATGTTTAAAGTTTTGGAAATCATTTTGTATCCAAATCCGTCTTTAAACTTCTCCACAACAGTATCACTGATCTGCCTGTTGTGTTCCTTGGTCTTCATGATGCTCTCTGTGCTTCAAACAGAACCCTGAGACTATCACAGCAGGTGCATTTATACGGAGACTTGATTATACACAGGTGGATATTTATCATCAGTAGTCATTTAGGACAACATTGGATCATTCAGAGATCCACAATGAACTTCTGGAGTGACATTGCTAAAAGTAAAGGGATTGCACGCTCCACTTTTCATTTTTTGTATTTCCACAAAAATTTAAAATAACCAATAAATTTTGTTCAACTTCACAATTGTGTCCCACTTGTTGTTGATTCTTCACCAAAAATTAACATTTGGTATCTTTATGCTTGAAGAATAATATGTGGGAAAAGGTTGAAAAGTTCCAGGGGGTCGGATACTTTCGCAAGGCACTGTATCAGCTTCAGGAAGGTTGGATATCAAGAATAAAGGGGTACCCACACTTTTTTTAATTCTATAAATAATTTTTAAAAAATGGTGTGGGGTCCCCCTAATTTTTTGACAACCAGCCTTGCTAAAGCTGACAGCTTGGGGCTGGTATTCTCAGGCTGGTAAGGAGCCATGGATATTGACCCCCCCAGCCTAAAAATAGCAGCCCGCAGCTTCCCAGAAAATACACATCTGTTAGATGCGCCAATTCTGGAGCTTTGCCCGGCTCTTCCCACTTGCCCTGTAGCGGTGGCAAGTGGGGTTCAAATTTGTGGAGTTGATGTCACCTTTGTATTGTGCGGTGACATCAAGTCCATGGCTTAGTAATGGAGAGTAAAGGGTATGCCACATTAAGCGAGATCGCTAACGAGATCACTAAAGCGTCACCATTTATGACGCAGTAGCGATCTCGTTAGCGACTTAGCTGTGTGTGGCATGTAGCGGCGATGTGGCCCCTGCTGAGATGTCGTTGATCGCTAATGAACGCTCTGAGCCGTTTTTTGGTCGTTGGTGTCCCGCTGGTGAGCCTGAATCGCTGAGTGTGACACCCTTTATGAACGACTTCACCAGCATCGCAGGTGGGACTAGGTTTTCCCAACGACCGCAGAGGTCGTTATACAGATCGCTGATGAGTTGTGTTTGTAATCACAGATCGCTGATGAGTTGTGTTTGAAAGCTTAACAGCTAAGTCGCTAACGAGATCGCTACTGCGTCATAAATGGTGACGCAGTAGCGATCTTGCTAGCGATCTCGCTTAGTGTGGCATACCCTTAAGACACCTATCCATTACTAATGCTATAGGTATATGGTAAATAAAGACACAGCCAGAATAAAGTGAATTGCAAAAAATGACACAAACTCCTTTAATAATCTCAATTAAACCATACTTTTGACATGCCTAATTCCACCAAAGCCCTAGATCTCCTGTAATAAAACTAAAATAAAAAAACAACATACCATACCTGTCTGTCGTTCTGTCCCACGCCGTAATCCACGTCTGGGGAGAAATAGTTTTCAACCTGGATGGTGCCATGTGTTCATATAAATAAATTTCTTCTTGGCATCACTTTATGGATAAAGTGTGCGGTGAATTTATTTCATTTTTTGATCCGGGGGTCCTAAGGGTCCATTGCACCGGCATCTCACTATTGGACAGAGTGCAGGCCAATTTATCCTACGTTAGGCTTTCTCTTAGCATCTCATCTTTTGGTGCTATTTTTCTAATGTATTCCTGGATACTCCTTGTCCATCCGTGATGGTGGCTTGGATGCTTATCAAGCCTCGACCACCCTCCTTTCTGTTGGTATGTAATCTTTTGGGTGCTAGACTTAGGTTGGACACCTCCATGCATTGTCAGGAGCTTTCGTGTCTTCACATCTGCAGCTTCCATCTCTTCTTTTGGCCAGCACACTATGCCAGTAGGGTATCTGATAACTGGCAGGGCATATGTATTAATGGCGCAATTATCCCTTGAGCTGGCTCTTCAGGACCTGTCTTACCCTTTGATGGTATTTGGATGTTGCTGCTTTCCTTGCCTCCTCATCATGGTTACCGTATCCTGTGGGATGCCAAGGTAGCATGTCTGTACATCTGCTAGGTGCCCTGCTGGTAATTCCACTCCATCAGTCTTGACTACCTTGCCTCTCTTTATTACCAACTGGCTGCACTTCTCCAGTCCGAAGGACATCCTGATGTCTTTAATGTAGATCCTTGTCAGATGAATCAGTGAATTGATGTCTCGTTTATTTTTCGCATACAGCTTGATGTCATCCATGTAGAGGAGGTGGCTCATGGTGCTTCCACTCTTGAACTTGTATCCATAGCCAGACTCTATAATCATCTGACTGAGGGGGTTCAAGCCTATGCAGAACAGCAATGGGGACAGTGCATCACCTTGGTATAAGCCGCATTTGATGGTCACTTGTGCTGGTTGTCTTGAGTTGACTTCTAATGTTGTTCTCCTTAGCCCCATTGAGTTTCCGAGGAAGGTTCTTAGTTTCCCGTTGACATTGTACAGAGCCAAGCATTCACAGATCCATGTGTGTGGGATTGAGTCATAGGCTTTCCTGTAGTCAATCCAGGCTGTGCTGAGATTGGTCTGTCTGGATCTTGAGCGACTGCTCTATCTACTAGGAGCTGGTGCTTAGAGCCTCTGGTGTCAGTCCCAATGCCTTTCTGAGCTGGATTCGTGTACTGGTTCATATGGTTCTGTAGCTTGGTGGCTATGATGCCTGACAGTAGTTTCCATGTTGTTGTAAGGTAAGGGTGGTAGTTGGATGGAACTGTTCCTTTGTGAGTATTCTTCATGATCAGCACGGTTCTTCCTTGTATTAGCCAAGAAGGGTGATGGCCTGCTTCTAGCAGTTGGTTCATCTGCTTTGCCATGGTTCATGTACCGCTGTGAATTTCTTTAGCCAGTAGGTGAGGATCATGTCTGGACCAGGTGCTGTCCAGGTCTTCATGTTCTTGACCCGCTGTTGGATGTCTGCTTTTGTAATGTTGACTGGTTCTTGCTCTAGGTGGTAGCTGTGTTGCATTCTCAGATCTCACAGTCACATTGTGCTGGTGTTGTGTGTTTTTTCCTTCTCCCATATGTTCCTCCAGTATTGTTCAGTCTCTGCTGTTGGTGGAGTTGTTGCCTTTGTGCTGTTCCTCTGTAGTTAGGAGTACACTTTGGATGGTTCTTCGGAGAACAGGTCATTTATCTTCTTGGCCTCAGCTTCTCTAATGTATCTCCCTAGTTTCGCAGCGAGTGTCCTGGTTCCCCGACATCTGACGCGTACCTTGTTAATCTGGGTGACACCTGAGCCCGCATGACTCTTTGTTCGTGACACTCTGTTTATTGAGGTAGGCACCATAGAGTTATGGACCAGTACTGGTATATTATGTCTAGCAGGGAAAAGCCAGAATTTGAACCCCAGTCTCCCACGTTGGTGGCTGCGATTTTACTAAACGTGGCACATGTATTGCCGGCTTCTATTATATCTTTTACCGAATGTTACCGACTTTTTCCGATCTTAAGAAAAATGCTCGTGTTACCGATCATGAATCCGAATGTACCATATTCGAGCGGAATTTATGTTTGGCGATCGTTTTCCAAACACATTCGCTCATCTCTAATTATGGCCACCACAACCTGCTACACAAAATAAAAACTCCCACTCAGTATGGAGGCATTTACAGTCCACCACAACCCCAGTATAATGGCCCCTACCAGCCACACATTCAGTATCAGTCACGGACCGCTCCCGGCACATTATCCCCCGGCACACTGCGATTAAAGAGGGCTCCCTGCGTGCTTCCCTGAGACCCTCAGAACAGCCTCGGGGTCCTTCCAGGTCCTGCAGGGAGGCGGCTTCCTCAGTGCCTGCTGAGAGCAGACGCTGAGAAAGCCTGCTGCACTGCCTCTGAGATCGCCGATCTGACACAGTGCTGTGCACTGTGTCAGATCAGCGATCTAACTCTATACAGTGATGTCCCACCCTGGAACAAAGTAAAAAAGTTAAAAAAAATAAAAATAATGTGTAAAAAAAAATTCCTAAATAAAGAAAAAAAAATATTCCCCAATAAATTCATGTAAATAAAAAAAAACAAAATAAAAGTACACATTTAGTATCGCCGAGTCCGTCACGACCCGCCTTATAAAACTGTCCCACTAGTTAACCCCTTAAAATAAAAAAAAGGCAAAAAAACAATTATTTCTCATCATACCTCGGAACAAAAAGACCGATATAAATAAACATGGTACCGCTGAAAATGTCCTCTTGTCCCGCAAAAAACGAGCCGCCATACAGCAACATCAGCGAAAAAATAAAAAAGTTATAGCTCGCAGAATAAAGAATGCAAAAATAATTTTTTATATATAATCGTTTTTATTGTATAAAAGCGCCAAAACATAAAAAAATGATATAAATGAGGTATCGCCGTAATCGTACTGACCCGAAGAATAAAACTACTTTATCAATTTTACCACACGTACTCAGGACAAATTGCACAATAACTCTTGGGGTCCAATTTCTTCTGTTACCCTTGGGAAAATAAAAAATTGGGGGCAAAAATATCATTTTTGTGGAAAAAAGTGATTTTTTATTTTTATGGCTCTACGTTATAAACTTCTGTGAAGCACTTAGGGGTTCAAAGTGCTCACCACACATCTAGATAAGTTCCTTTGGGGGGCTAGTTTCCAAAATGCGGTCACTTGCTCTCCAAACGCAACATGACACCCGCAGACCATTCCATCAAAGTCTGCAATCAAAAAACGTCACTACTTCTATTCCGAGTCCCGACATGTGTCCATACGGTAGTTTTCTCCCACATATGGGGTATCAGCGTACTCAGGACAAATTGGAACACTTTTGTGGTCCAATTTCTCCCGTTACCCTTGGGAAAATAAAAAATTGGTGACTAAAAGATCATTTTTGGGGAAAAAATAGGATTTTTTATTTTCATGCCCGGGCATTATAAACTTGTGTGAAGCACTTAGGGGTTCAAAGTGCTCACCACAGATCTAGATAAGTTCCTTAGGGGGTCTAGTTTCCAAAATGGGGTCACTTGTGGGGGGTTTACACTGCTTAGACACATCAGGGGCTCTGCAAACTGAACATGACACCCATCAAAGTATGCATTCCAAAATGTCATTACTTCCTTTCCGAGCCCTGCCGTGCGCCCAAACAGTATTTCCCCCCCCACATATGGGGTATCAGCGTACTCAGGACAAATTGGACAACAACTTTTGGGGTCCAATTTCCTTGGGAAAAATAAAAAAAATTAAGGATTAAAAAAATCATTTTTGTGGACTTTTTTTTTCACACCCAGGCATTATAAATTTTAATGAAACACTTGGGGGTTGAACGTGCTCACAACAGATCTAGATACCGTATATACTTGTGTATAAGCCGACCCGTGTATAAGCCGACCCCCCTAATTTTGCCACAAAAAAATGGGAAAACGTATTGACTCGTGTATAAGCCGGGTGTATAAACTGCCCTCCTGCTCTGTGCTGCCCCTGTCCTGCTCCCCCATCCAGCTCTGTGCTCCCCTATTCTCCTCTGTACTCCCCCTCCTGCTCCGTCCTCCGCTGTGCTCCCCCATTCCTTCTCCGTCCTCCTGTGCCCCCCGTCCTGCTCCATGCTTCTCCCGTCCTCCTCCCCGTCCTCCGTTCTCTTCCCGTCCTCCTCCATGCTTCCCCCATCCACCGTTCTCCCCCCCTGTCCTGCTCCATGCCTCCCCCGTCCTCCTCCATGCTTCCCCCATCCACCGTTCTCCTCCCCCGTCCTCCTCCATGCTTCCCCCCGTCCTCCGTTCTCCTCACCCGCCCTCCTCCATGCTTCCCCCATCCTGCTCCATGCTTCCCCGTCCACGCTCCCCCCGTCCTCCTCCCCCCATCCTCCTCCATGCTTCCCCGTCCTCCGTTCTCCTCCCCGTCCTCCTCCATGCTTCCCCCGTCCACCGTTCTCCTCCCCGTCCTGCTCGTGCTCCTTGTCCTCTCCTCCATCATACTCACCCCTCCCTGTGCCATCGCTGAACTTGCCTGCAATCCTGCAGCTCTCCAGCGCTGAGCGGTGATGTAATACCGCTCATTAAGGCCATGAATATGGAGGCGACGCCCATGGGAGTGGCGTCGCGTCCATATTACATGACCTTAATGAGCGGTGTTACGTCACCGCTCAGCGCTGGAGAGCTGCAGGAAGCCGGGGAGACGCAGGATTGCAGGGACGTTCAGTGATGGCACAGGGAGGGGTGAGTATGATGTCCCAGCCACCGGCTCCTGCCGCTGCATCCCCTCCCCCGCTGGTTTCTGCCCTATGACTCGTGTATAAGCCGAGGGGGCATTTTCAGCACGAAAAAAGGTGCTGAAAATCTCGGCTTATACACGAGTATATACGGTAAGTTCCTAAGGCGGTCTAGTTTCCAAAATGGGGTCACTTGTGGTCCACTGTTTAGGCACATCAGGGTCTCACCAAACGCGACATGGCTTCCAATCTCAATTCGTACTCAGGAGAAATTGCACAACAACTTTTTCTGTCCATTTTCTCCCTTTACCCTTGTTAAAAAAAAAAATTTTTGTAAAAGATAATTTTTGTGACTAAAAAGTTAAATGTTCATTTTTTCTTTCCAAGTTGCTTCAGCTCCTGTGAAGCACCTGAAGGGTTAATAATCTTCTTGAATGGGTTTTGAGTACCTTGAGGGGTGCAGTTTTTAGAATGGTGTCACTTTTGGGAATTTTCTGCAATACAGACTCTTCAAAGTGACTTCAAATGTGAGGTGGTCCCTAAAAAATGGTTTTGTATAATTTGCTGTAAAAATGAGAAATCGCTGGTCAACTTTTAACCCTTATAATTCCTAACAAAACAAAAAATTGGTTCCAAAATTGTGCTGATGTAAAGTAGACATGTGGGAAATGTTATTTAGTAACTATTTTGTGTGACAAATTTCTGTTTTAAGGGAATAAAAATTCAAAGTTTGAAAATTGCAAAATTTTTGCCGTATTTCCGTTTTTTCATAAATAACTGCAAGTTATATCAAAGAAATTTTACCATTAACGTGAAGTACAATATGTCACGAGAAAACAATCTCAGAATCGTGAAGATCCGTGAAGCGTTCCAGAGTTATAACCTCATAAAGAACAGTGGTCAGAATTGTAAAAATTGGCCCGGTCATTAACGTGCAAACCACCCTTGGGGGTTAATCTCCCTGCGCGGAGTCACACTCTGGTAATAAATGTGTCACCTCTTGTTCTGCCTCCTGCCGTCATCCCGGGATCTGTCACACTGTCACCTGTCTCCATGTAGAGCACACGTTTATCAGCTTATAGTGACACTTTTACCGTCAGTGACAATGAAAACCGTTAACGTTTCCGCTGTACCGGACACAACGCAGCGTCAGCCGCCCTCAGGCGCTATTCACACTATGCTGTCACCAAACGTCATTTGTCATCAGGACCTTCTGTCTGAAGCCCCAAAAATCAGATTCATCCCCAGCTGTGAAGGGTTATTAAGGGGACAGAGGCCTCTGTGCTGGGTCTGACCTCATTTCTGCCAGTGTCGCCTTTCTGAGGAGGCACAAAAGCAGGAAATGTCAATACCGCCAAATGGGAGGGGACAGAGCACAGAGTGATGCCGCAGTAAAGGCTCCGGCCCTGAGACCTTCCTCCAGAAGCTCCAGCAGAGCCCTGTGTGGCCTCCATGGAGAGAATCACTGAGCCGCTATGAGCGCCCCCCCACTGGGTGTAAGAGGAATCTGTCACTGCCACCCTCTACTGTCTGCTGCGGGAATGACAGCCCGAGAAAAGGCCATGTGACCAGCTGCAGCCAATCAGCAGCGAGACAGGGGACAGTCAGAGAGGGCAGTGGGGAGAGGGGTCAGTCAGGGAAGAGGGCAGTGTGGGGAGAGGGGTCAGTCAGGGGAGAGGACAATGTGGGGAGAGGGGTCAGTCAGGGGAGAGGGGTCAGTCAGGGGAGAGGGCAGTGTGGGGAGGGGCAGTATGGGGAGAGAGGTCAGTCAGGGAAGAGGGGTCAGTCAGGGAAGAGGCCAGTGTGGAGAGAGGGGTCAGTCAGGGGAGAGGCCAGTGTGGAGAGAGGGGTCAGTCAGGGGAGAAGGCAGTATGGGGAGGGGTCAGTCAGGGGAGAGGAGTGTGGGGAGAGGGGTCAGTCAGGGGAGAGGGTGTGTGGGAGAGGGGCAGTCAGGAGGAGGGCAGTGTGGGGTCAGTCAGGGAGAGGGCAGTGTGGGGAGAGGGGTCAGTCAGGGGAGAGGGTAGTATGGGGAGAGGGGTCAGTCAGGGGAGAGGGCAGTGTGGGGAGAGGGGGTCAGTCAGGGGAGTGTGCGCCGGAAATCTCTTCCCCCAGTCCCCTGCGCCCTATAGAATTCCTTCCTTCTCCCGGATGATCGGTGGGGGAGGGGCTCTGACAACATGTGGGGCCGCGGACCGTTACTCACTACAGATCCCAGCATGCCCACACAGCCTGCACTCCTGGCCCTGGTGCTGTCAGGACATGCTGGGAAGTGTAGTCCCTCCGCAGCTGCCGGTATACAGAGCCCTTATCCCACGTGCTGCAGGGCCCCGGAGGCGCCTCTTACCTGGGGCCACTGGTCCTCGCCGGCAGGGAAAGGTAGAGGATAAAGGACCTCTGCTGACGTCACGCCCATGTGACCAGAAGGGGCGGCGCCTCTCCCTCCATAGAGCAGACAGGAAGCAGTGGAGGTGATGGCGGGATGTGGAGTATTGGGGGTCGGTTGAGCTTAGTTACCACCATATGTGCAGTGCGGCTCTGCGGGTGGAGGTGAGTGCTCAGTGCTGCAGGTTCCTGTTATTCTTACTCACGATTCGCCGCTGTTCACACTCGTCCGTTCTTCATACACAAACACTCGGTTTTCCTCTGTGTGATGTTCCTCTTTCTATCTGTATCCGGGAGTTTGTCACATGGGATAACGCTGTTCTCCGGCTGCTACGGGGTTAATCCTCCCGGGACCTGCGGCCTCAGTCACACCGACGTCCATGCACCGCGGACAGCGCCCCCAATAGGACGCATGCGGGTCCGCTCCGTGCATGAATCCCCCAATAGGACACACGAGGCTCCGCTCCGTACATGAATCCCCCCAATAGGATGCACGCGGGTCCGCTCCGTGCATGAATCCCCCAATAGGACGCACGCGGGTCCGCTCCGTGCATGAATCCCCCCAATAGGACGCACGCGGGTCCGCTCCGTGCATGAATCCCCCCCAATAGGACGCACGCGGCTCCGCTCCGTGCATGAATCCCCCCAATAGGACGCACGCGGCTCCCCTCCGTGCATGAATCCCCCCAATAGGACGCACGCGGCTCCGCTCCCCACACCTCGCACACGCGCGGCTCCGCCGACATCTCGCACACCGCGGCTCCGCTCCGCACACCTCGCACACGCGCGGCTCCGCTCCGCACACCTCGTATTCTCTATGTGGAGTGCGGCTCTGCGGATGGAGGTCGGTGCTGGAGGCTCCATTATTCTCTATGTGGAGTGCGGCTCTGCGGGTGGAGGTCGGTGCTGGAGGCTCCATTATTCTCTATGTGGAGTGCGGCTCTGCGGGTGGAGGTAGGTGCCGGAGGCTCCATTATTCTCTATGTGGAGTGTGGCTCTGGGGTGGAGGTCGGTGCCGGAGGCTCCATTATTCTCTATGTGGAGTGCGGCTCTGCGGGTGGAGGTCGGTGCCGGAGGCTCCATTATTCTCTATGTGGAGTGCGGAGGCTCCATTATTCTCTATGTGGAGTGTGGGTGGAGGTAGGTGCCGGAGGCTCCATTATTCTCTATGTGGAGTGCGGCTCTGCGGGTGGAGGTAGGTGCTGGAGGCTCCATTATTCTCTATGTGGAGTGCGGCTCTGCGGGTGGAGGTCGGTGCCGGAGGCTCCATTATTCTCTATGTGGAGTGTGGCTCTGCGGGTGGAGGTCGGTGCCGGAGGCTCCATTATTCTCTATGTGGAGTGCGGCTCTGCGGGTGGAGGTCGGTGCCGGAGACTCCATTATTCTCTATGTGGAGTGCTGCTCTGCGGGTGGAGGTCGGTGCCGGAGGCTCCGTTATTCTCTATGTGGAGTGCGGCTCTGCGGGTGGAGGTCGGTGCCGGAGGCTCCATTATTCTCTATGTGGAGTGTGGCTCTGCGGGTGGAGGTCGGTGCCGGAGGCTCCATTATCTCTATGTGGAGTGCGGCTCTGAGGGTGGAGGTCGGTGCTGGAGACTCCATTATTCTCTATGTGGAGTGCGGCTCTGCGGGTGGAGGTCGGTGCCGGAGGCTCCATTATTCTTATGTGGAGGTCGGTGCTGGAGGCTCCATTATTCTCTATGTGGAGTGCGGCTCTGCGGGTGGAGGTCGGTGCTGGAGGCTCAATTATTCTCTATGCGGAGTGCGGCTCTGCGGGTGGAGGTCGGTGCTGGAGGCTCCATTATTCTCTATGTGGAGTGCGGCTCTGCGGGTGGAGGTCGGTGCCGGAGGCTCCATTATTCTCTATGTGGAGTGTGGCTCTGCGGGTGGAGGTCGGTGCCGGAGGCTCCATTATTCTCTATGTGGAGTGCGGCTCTGCGGGTGGAGGTCGGTGCCGGAGGCTCCATTATTCTCTATGTGGAGTGCGGCTCTGCGGGTGGAGGTCGTGCGGAGGCCCTATTTGGGAGTGTGCTTGCGGGTGAGGGCGGAGCTCCATTATTCTCTATGTGGAGTGTGGCTCTGCGGGTGGAGGTCGGTGCTGGAGGCTCCATTATTCTCTATGTGGAGTGCGGCTCTGCGGGTGGAGGTCGGTGCCGGAGGCTCCATTATTCTCTATGTGGAGTGTGGCTCTGCGGGTGGAGGTAGGTGCTGGAGGCTCCATTATTCTCTATGTGGAGTGTGGCTGGAGGGTGGGAACCGTGGCTCTCTGACAGGCGGGGATGATTTCACTGCCGATCAGAAGCGGTGTTTGCCTCGCTGTCATGCACATGACAGCGCGACAATCACCCATTGTTTGGGCAGGTGATCCCGAACAGTAACACGGACTTCCTGGTGAAGTCCGAGTTCAGCGTCCATGCCCGAACAGTAGGTGTTCAGTATGGACGCCGAACTATACTGTTCAGATTCGCTCATCTCTATTAGCAGATGTCAGAGAAAAATGCAGAATGTTGTAAGATAATTACTCTCCTCATATGTTTCCCTTATTATCTCCAGTAATTGTATTATTACAGGATTCTTATGATGTTACATCGCCTCATCTTCTTCTCATTCAGGTCTCTACAATATCGGATCCTCTCAGTGAAGATCTTCTACAGAAGAGAATTTTCCTGATTTACCCATCAAAGATGGATATGGCCAGAGACAAGATGGCGGAGAGGATTTTACACCTCACCCTAGAGATCCTCTTCCGTCTCACTGGAGAGGTGAGAGATTCTGATGACGTCACATTACATCATTCTTATCTATGGGAATAACGGACAGAACTGGAGAGGTGAGGACTCTGGAAATGTCTGTAGTGAGATTTATTAATGTGTCTCTCCATTACCAGGATTACACAGTGGTGAAGAAGACCTCTAGTGATCGCTGTCAGAACCCTGTGTCTGAGGGATGTGGAAGACCCCTGAGCCCAATCACGAGGCCTCCACCTCACCCCCTGATCCATGAGGACATCAATGACCAGAAGATCCTAGAACTCACCTACAAGATGACTGAGCTGCTGACTGGAGAGGTGACACTGCTGGGAATGCTGGGACATTATACAGTAACACTATGAAGGGATCGGGGGGATGACGGTATCATTGTATGTGTCAGGTTCCTATAAGGTGTCAGGATGTCGCTGTCTATTTCTCCATGGAGGAGTGGGAGTATTTAGAAGGACACAGAGATCTGTACAAGAACGTCATAATGGAGGTTCCCCAGCCCCTCACATCTCCAGGTAATAGACAGGACTAAATACACACGGCCTATAATTATCTGTATGTAAAGAATGAATTCACTCCCTGTATGTGTTTCCTCCAGATCTATCCAGTAAGAGGACAACACCAGAGAGATGTCCCCGTCCTCTTCTTCCACAGGACTGTAACCAAGAAGATCCCAATGCTCCTCAGGATCATCAGGTAGATGGAGAGAAGGTGTCAGGAGATCTCCCCTATGATGTGTAGGCGGCTGTGAAGGTCTTGTGCTCAGTCTTGTTTTATCCCCCAGTATTATATGTTTTATACTTCTGTAATGAGAACCACTAAATGCAAAGAAGTCACAGATTATTTTAAGTCACCGGCTGTGGCTGCTTTATCAATGGTGTAGTCCGGCCATATCACAATTGTGTGATTGCCATTTTTCCTTTAGACCACAATATTCTCTTCCATCAGAAAATGTTAAAATTACTTTGTGACATTTTGAAAGTGGCAGACCGTTACCTGCCAAGATCTGTAAGCTACAAAGCCAAATGACAGCATAATGTAGAATGTGCTGACAAGTTAGAAAATCACTTGAAGAAAAATATGATGGGCCTGTAAGAAATTACAAAATCAGAAGACACAAGAATAGTCTGTAAGCATCCAGGGGTCACAACAGGAATCACATACACAAGAGCACAGAGGGATGAACCAGAGGAGAACAAGGCTGTATGTGGCTTCTCCAACAATATGCTTCGAGCTTTAGTAGAGTGTGGTGCTTTCCAGTTGGCTGAAGCAGGAAGCAAATTACTCAAGCTGGACAGCACACTCATCCATACTGATAGACTGGATGGTATTACTGGTCCCAGGCACCCTAATCTTAGTTTCTGGACAGAGCTTCTGGTTTCGACTTCTGTTCCATTACCAGCGACACCTGCAAAATGAATAAGGCTGCACCTGGTGACAAAAGCAGATGTTGCAGAAGCAGGTCCCAGAGGAGATGGGACACATTGTCATTGTCTCAGTTAACGATTCAATATTTTACATAACTTGCCGTTTTTACAAACTGTTTAAGTAGAAATATTAAAAAATGAAAAATTCAAGAATATTTTATTAAAAAATAATTGGTTTTATTCTTAGCAGGTGACTGTACCAGGAGATCAGAGGGACAGCTGACATCTTCAATTTTTAAATCAGCTGATCTTGAGATCCCACAGGATACAATTGAAGTGAATGACATTACGCCAGATATTCCATCTTCCCTTCACAGCAAAGATCTGTCATCTGATTCTTTGAAACAGGTCCTGTTTTCTTATTCATTACCGACTACTAAGGAAAATCAAAGTCACAAAATAAGCATTAAAAAACAAACTGCTCTGAAAGCAAAGAAGCCATTTTCACGTTCAGAATACGGAAATAGTTTTCCCCTTGAAAAGTCTTTTCTTAACATTCACACAGCAGAGAATAGATTTTCTTGTTCAGAATGTGGAAAATGTTTTAACCATAAATCATATTTGATAGACAAAAAAACCTGACTGGCACATCCAGACTAATGTGAACTAGGTGCAAGCCAAGGGAAGCTACCCCCATATAAAACATACAAAAAAAGGCTGCACTCAAGCATACTAAAGCATGACAATATGGAATACATGAAATTTAGAATAGCAATATGGCTTTGGAATATAAGGAAAAATTTGAGACGCTTAGTATAAACATTTGGCCAAACATTTTAAAGCCCACCAACCATCGTCAAGGTGGTCTCATTTCTGGTGAGTCCCTAAACCTAATGTGAACATACCTCTATTAGGCTGATATCTGAATTTCTGGGTGAATATGCACCTCTGTCAGCAATGCCTGCATTTATGGGTAAAGTAGGGACCTGGATGTGCCAGTCAGGTTTTTTTGTCTATCAAATATGATTTATGGTTAAAACATTTTCCACATTCTGAACAAGAAAATCTATTCTCTGCTGTGTGAATGTTAAGAAAAGACTTTTCAAGGGGAAAACTATTTCCGTATTCTGAACGTGAAAATGGCTTCTTTGCTTTCAAGCAGTTTGTTTTTAATGCTTATTTTGTGACTTTGATTTTCCTTAGTAGTCGGTAATGAATAAGAAAACAGGACCTGTTTCAAAGAATCAGATGACAGATCTTTGCTGTGAAGGGAAGATGGAATATCTGGCGTAATGTCATTCACTTCAATTGTATCCTGTGGGATCTCAAGATCAGCTGATTTAAAAATTGAAGATGTCAGCTGTCCCTCTGATCTCCTGGTACAGTCACCTGCTAAGAATAAAACCAATTATTTTTAATAAAATATTCTTGAATTTTTCATTTTTTAATATTTCTACTTAAACAGTTTGTAAAAACGGAAAGTTATGTAAAATATTGAATCGTTAACTGAGACAATGACAATGTGTCCCATCTCCTCTGGGACCTGCTTCTGCAACATCTGCTTTTGTCACCAGATGCAGCCTTATTCATTTTGCAGGTGTCGCTGGTAATGGAACAGAAGTCGAAACCAGAAGCTCTGTCCAGAAACTAAGATTAGGGTGGTGGGACCAGTAATGCCATCCAGTCTATCAGTATGGATGAGTGTGCTGTCCAGCTTGAGTAATCTGCTCCCTGCTTCAGCCAACTGGAAAGCACCACACTCTACTAAAGCTCGAAGCATATTGTTGGAGAAGCCACATACAGCCTTGTTCTCCTCTGGTTCATCCCTCTGTGCTCTTGTGTATGTGATTCCTGTTGTGACCCCTGGATGCTTACAGACTATTCTTGTGTCTTCTGATTTTGTAATTTCTTACAGGCCCATCATATTTTTCTTCAAGTGATTTTCTAACTTGTCAGCACATTCTACATTATGCTGTCATTTGGCTTTGTAGCTTACAGATCTTGGCAGGTAACGGTCTGCCACTTTCAAAATGTCACAAAGTAATTTTAACATTTTCTGATGGAAGAGAATATTGTGGTCTAAAGGAAAAATGGCAATCACACAATTGTGATATGGCCGGACTACACCATTGATAAAGCAGCCACAGCCGGTGACTTAAAATAATCTGTGACTTCTTTGCATTTAGTGGTTCTCATTACAGAAGTATAAAACATATAATACTGGGGGATAAAACAAGACTGAGCACAAGACCTTCACAGCCGCCTACACATCATAGGGGAGATCTCCTGACACCTTCTCTCCATCTACCTGATGATCCTGAGGAGCATTGGGATCTTCTTGGTTACAGTCCTGTGGAAGAAGAGGACGGGGACATCTCTCTGGTGTTGTCCTCTTACTGGATAGATCTGGAGGAAACACATACAGGAGTGAATTCATTCTTTACATACAGATAATTATAGGCCGTGTGTATTTAGTCCTGTCTATTACCTGGAGATGTGAGGGGCTGGGGAACCTCCATTATGACGTTCTTGTACAGATCTCTGTGTCCTTCTAAATACTCCCACTCCTCCATGGAGAAATAGACAGCGACATCCTGACACCTTATAGGAACCTGACACATACAATGATACCGTCATCCCCGATCCCTTCATAGTGTTACTGTATAATGTCCCAGCACTGTCACCTCTCCAGTCAGCAGCTCAGTCATCTTGTAGGTGAGTTCTAGGATCTTCTGGTCATTGATGTCCTCATGGATCAGGGGGTGAGGTGGAGGCCCCGTGATTGGGCTCAGGGGTCTTCCCCATCCCTCAGACACAGGGTCCTGACAGCGATCACTAGAGGTCTTCTTCACCACTGTGTAATCCTGGTAATGGAGAGACACATTAATAAATCTCACTACAGACATTTCCAGAGTCCTCACCTCTCCAGTTCTGTCCGTTATTCCCATAGATAAGAATGATGTAATGTGACGTCATCAGAATCTCTCACCTCTCCAGTGAGACGGAAGAGGATCTCTAGGGTGAGGTGTAATATCCTCTCCGCCATCTTGTCTCTGTTGATATCCATCTTTGATGGGTAAATCAGGAAAATTCTCTTCTGTAGATCTTCACTGAGAGGATCCGATATTGTAGAGACCTGAATGAGAAGAAGATGAGGCGATGTATCATCATAAGAATCCTGTAATAATACAATTACTGGAGATAATAAGGGAAACATATGAGGAGAGTAATTATCTTACAACATTCTGCATTTTTCTCTGACATCTGCTAATAGAGATGAGCGAATCTGAACAGTATAGTTCGGCGTCCATACTGAACACCTACTGTTCGGGCATGGACGCTGAACTCGGACTTCACCAGGAAGTCCGTGTTACTGTTCGGGATCACCTGCCCAAACAATGGGTGATTGTCGCGCTGTCATGTGCATGACAGCGAGGCAAACACCGCTTCTGATCGGCAGTGAAATCATCCCCGCCTGTCAGAGAGCCACGGTTCCCACCCTCCAGCCACACTCCACATAGAGAATAATGGAGCCTCCAGCACCTACCTCCACCCGCAGAGCCGCACTCCACATAGAGAATAACAGAGCCTCCGGCACCGACCTCCACCCGCAGAGCCGCACTCCACATAGAGAATAATGGAGCCTCCGGCACCGACCTCCACCCGCAGAGCCGCACTCCACATAGAGAATAATGGGTATTATACCTACCGATAATTCGGTTTCCAGGAGTCCATCCTGACAGCACTATGGAGGACATCCTCCTCCTCCTTACAGGGACAGGAAGCATATGAGAGGTTAAAAGGTCCCACTCCTCCCCCAACACCTCAGTGATTTGACAAGTACCATACCATGGATCAAATGCCAGTGATAACACTTTAATTTACTTAAACATATTACATCATATGAATTAGCATATATAACAAGATAGACAAGGGAGGGAACTAACCGTGCTGTCAGGATGGACTCCTGGAAACCGAATTATCGGTAGGTATAATACCTATTTTCCAGGACGGCCCCCTGACAGCACTATGGAGAGTACCAAAGAAACCCTCCTAGGGTGGGACTACGGCCTGTAATACTTTCCTACCATATGCCGTATGTTGTCCTGCTAGGACATCTAGTTTGTAGTGCTTGCAAAAGGTATTTACCCGAGCCCAAGAGGCTGCCTTACAAATTTGTTCTAATGATGCTCCTGCTCTCTCAGCCCATGAGGCTGACAATGCTCTGGTAGAATGGGCTCTTATCTTTATAGGACAAACTACACCCTCAGATGTGTAAGTTTTTGAGATTATAGTGGTAATCCATCTTGCAATGGATGCTTTGGAAGCTTTTTTTACCCCTATTTTTACCTCCAAACAAAATAAACAAGTTAGGGTCTTTCCTCCAGAGCTTAGTGGCCTCCAAGTAATCAATCACTGCCTGTCTAACGTCAAGGGAGTGTAAAGCTTGTTCTTTTATGTTTAATGGTTTTTCACAAAAAGACGGGAGTATGATTTCTTGATTGCGATTTTGCCAGGAAGCTACCTTGGGCAAGAAAGCAGGATCAAATTTTAATATTACGTGATCCTCTCTGATCTGCAGATATGGGTCTTTAATGGAAAGTGCTTGAATTTCCTCTACTCTTTTGGCTGTGGTGATTGCTACCAAAAACGCAGTTTTCATAGATAAGAGTGAAATAGGCAACTCCCTGTTTGGTGTGAAAGGATTTTTACAAAGAGCCGCCAAAACTAGATTTAAGTCCCAGGGGGGAGACAACTGTCTTTTAGTGGGCCGCAATCTCTGGATTGCTTTGACGAATCTAACTACCCAAGGATGAGAGGCCAATGGATAGTCCATGTAAGTACTTAATGCCGAGATTTGAACTTTAAGTGTACTAGGTCTAAGACCCATATTAAATCCTGCCTGGAGGAAATCCAGAACTCGAGGAACATCCGGGACCCCAGCTACAGCATCAGACCTGCCACCTTCCAGACAGAACTTCTTCCAGATTTTATAATATATTGCCGAAGTTACCGGTTTTCTGCTGGCCTGAATCATTGTTATGACTTGATCTGATAGACCACGAGCTTTTAAAATGTCCCGTTCAGGATCCAGGCTGACAGGTGCAATCTTTCTGGGTCCTGGTGTAGAACTGGTCCCTGGTGAATTATGTTCTTCCACCGGGGAAGCTCGATTGGTTTTTCTGTGGTCATGGCGCCTAGAAGTGGAAACCAGCTCCTCCTTGGCCAGAACGGAACTATTAGTACGACTCTCGCTCCATCTTCTCTTATCTTCCTCAGAACCGCTGGTATCAGTGCTATTGGTGGGAATGCATAACTTAGAGGTTCGTTCCACCTCTGACTCAAGGCGTCTACACCTTCTGGATTGTCCACTGGGCTCAGTGAATAAAACCTTGGTAGCTTCAAATTTTTCCTTGTAGCAAAAATATCTATCTGAGGCATTCCCCATCGTTGGCATAGTAAATGGAATACCTCCTGGCTCAGCTCCCACTCGGTCGGGTAGATCTTCTGTCTGCTTAGATAGTCTGCTACTAAGTTCTGCGAACCTTCCAGGTGTACTGCGGTTATGGATAGGACCGTCTGTTCTGCCCATATGAATATCTTTTCTGCTAGATCCTGCAGAGTTCTGTATCTAGAGCCTCCCTGATGTTTTATGAAGGCTACTGCTGTCATATTGTCTGACAGGATTTTGACATGTTGGTTTCTTCTTAAAGACTCCCAAATCGCATACAGCTCTCGATAGTTTGACGACATTCGTCTGATTTTTTCTGGCCATTTTCCCTGAAGAATCTTCCCTTCTAAATAGGCTCCCCATCCCCAAGCGCTTGCGTCTGTAGTTATTACTATGACTGGAGATGGAATCCAAAGAACTCCTCTTCTGAGATTTCTGCTTTGCATCCACCAAATTAAAGATCTCTTCACTTTTGCAGAAAGATGGATCTTCTTGTCTAAGGATGCCTGATGACGATCCCACAAAGATAGAACTTCTTTTTGTAGGGGTCTTGAATGAGCCTGTGCCCATCTGACACATGGAATGCATGATGTCATCACTCCCAGAACCTGCATAGCTCTTCTTATGGTAACTCTGCAACCTTCTTTTTTAGCGATTGTTGCTTGACTTCTGGTAAGAAGGCTGTCCTGGATCTGGAATCCAGTAATACCCCTAGAAATACTTTTCTTGTACTGGGTGTTAAATGAGATTTTTCTCGATTCACCACCCAACCGAGACATTCCAGCACCGACACTGTTCGTTCTGTGTGATGATTTAGGACTTCTGCTGTTCGAGCCACTAACAAAAAGTCGTCCAAGTACGGTATTACAATAATTCCTTGGTTTCTCAGATAGGCTACGACTTCTGATATTAGCTTCGTAAAAACTCTACAGTCCGGTAGGCTTACGGCAACTCTCAGAAGTTCCTGCGAGGCTGGATGAATCGGGACCTGATAGTACGCACTTTTTAAGTCTAGGGTACACATTACCGAGTTTTTGTCTATTAGCGGAATTGCCGACCTTATAGACTCCATTCTGAATCTTTTGTACCGAACAAACTTGTTCAATGGTTTGAGATTCAGAATTGTCCGCGACTCGCCTGATGGTTTCATTATTGGAAAGAGGAATAATGTCCCATCTTTTCCTCTGATCCGGGAACTGGCACTATAACCTGGGAAGAGATTAGATCTTGAAAATCTTGAAACATCCCTGAATTTGCCTGGACCACTGTGGGAGATATGTATCTTTGGGGCGGATAGGATGTCAGTTCTATTCTGTAGCCTTCTCTTATGGTTTGTAAGACCCACTCGTTCTTGGTAACCTGCTTCCAGTTCTCTGCAGAGAACAGGAGTCTGCCCCCTATGTGCCTGGCGTCATTGTTTTCTAGATCTTGATGAAGATCCAAACAATGAACTCTTATTTCCTCTGTTTTGGGTGTAGGAACCTTTATATGATCCCCCACTAGCTCTTCCTGTGTCTTTGTAAAAAGGTTGTCTACGGAAAGCTGGTTTCTTCCGAAAGGACTGAAACTTTTTGGGTTTTTCCTCTGGAAAACCCTTTTTTGCTATCTGACGCCTCTAGGATATCATCTAGCGCCTGGCCGAATACCTTTGAACCTGCAAAGGGTAAGGAACATAATTTATTTTTAGAGGCATTATCCCCTGACCAGGATTTTAACCAGATAGCTCTATGGACTGCATTAGACAATGAGCTATTTCTGGCAGAAAACCTGACCGACTCAGCTGAGGTATCTGCCAAAAAAGTCATCGCTGATTTGATAAGTGGAAGGGACTCTAATATTTCAGCTCTAGGGGTCTTGTTGGTTAATTGTTCCTCCAACTGACCCATCCAAAAAACCATAGACCTTGCTACCGAAGTAGCTGCAATATTGGTCCTTGTTAAAGCCGCCGAAGATTCCCAAGCCCGTTTAAGAAGGATGTCCGCCTTTCGGTCCATGGGATCTTTAAGACTTGAAGAGTCCTCAAAAGGAATCGAAGTCTTTTTCGCCACTTTTGCAATTGGCATATCCACTTTTGGAATCTCCTCCCAAAATTTTGAGTCCTCAGGATCAAATGGAAGACGACTCTTAAAGTCACGTGACATTACCAGCCTCCGCTCTGCGTCCTTCCACTCACTCAGAATCATGGTTTTAATATGATCACTTATAGGAAAGACTTTCTGTATCTGAGCTGTGAGACCTCCAAACATCAAATCCTGTCTGGACTGAGGCCGTGGAGCGTCTTCCATATGCATAGTACTTCTTACAGCCTGGACAAGATCTTCCGTATCTTCCACCGGGAATAGGTACCTCCTGGCCTTTTCCTGGTTTTCTGCCTGCACTTCGCCTTCTTCCTGCTCCGAACTCTGTGAATTTTCTTCTGATTCCGGTTCCAGATCCTCTTCCAACTCGCACCTAGGTCTCTTACGACATGGACCCTGACTAGTGGGCTGCTGTTGTGAACTAGCAGATAAGGATGCTTGCACTTCTTCCCTAATCAGGAGCTTCAGGTCCGATAATAACGAAGATCTTTCTTGCTCAAAAACCGCACCTGTACAAGAACAACAGACCGGATCAGGAAGCTTCTTGTGAAATGTGGAACAGCGATTAGATTTCACCAAGGCTTTGCCTGATTTTTTCGCTGCCTGCAGAGGCATTGATGAATTTCCTTGTCCTAAGTAATACAACAAAATGTATACTAAGGACTGAGTCTGGAAAATGAATCTTACGTAGTGAAGATGCAGTGTTTTTGCGCTATGCACACTCACGCCCGCATCCTCCTCTCTGGATATCTCAGACTCCATGTCCTGCCGCAGAAAGATTCACCTTGCTGCCTTAGGACTGCTATGGTGGCTACAACGCGTTCCCTGTGATTAAATCACAGAATGGCGCTCAGCAGTTCAAACACCACCACACATACGCTCTTAATATAGCGCTCTTTTTAGTGATGTCATTAGCGCCGCCTTTCCTGCGTTCCATCCTGGAACGCACCACGATTGCGACCTCAAACACGACGCTTTTACCTTTTGCGTTCCGTTCCAGAACGCATGAATCTTAGCGGTGCACCTGCGATTCCAAATGCGACGCTCTTCGGCCTTTCTGCGATCCATTCCAGAACGCACGCTGATTCTTTGCGCCTGCGTCACCGGAAGTGACGTTGCAGTCTCAGACGAGGCCTGTACGGCGTTCCTCCCTGGACCAGGAGGAAGACGCCTGAGCCGAGAGCCTCCCACCGGGAGGAGCGGCTCTTACCCGGGAGCTCGTCCGCCCCCGGTCTTTGGAGCAGAGGGACTCCCAAGGAGGGAGTTTCGGCCCTGGACCTCTTCACAGGGGGAAGGATTGGACGAACCGCACGATCCCCCTGGGCCCGGTAAGCTGCGCAGCAATCTCTCGTGTGTCCCTCCATGCAGGGACAGGAAAAACACTGAGGTGTTGGGGGAGGAGTGGGATCTTTTAACCTCTCGTGTGCTTCCTGTCCCTGTAAGGAGGAGGAGGACGTCCTCCATAGTGCTGTCAGGGGGACGTCCTGGAAAATGGAGCCTCCAGCACCGAATTCCACCCGCAGAGCCTCATTCCACATAGAGAATAATGGAGCCTCCAGCACCGACCTCCACCCGCACTCCACATAGAGAATAATGGAGCCTCCGGCACCTACCTCCACCCGCAGTGCCGCACTCCACATAGAGAATAATGGAGCCTCCGGCACCTACCTCCACCCGCAGAGCCACACTCCACATAGAGAATAATGGAGCCTCCGGCACCGACCTCCACCCGCAGAGCCGCACTCCACATAGAGAATAATGGAGCCTCCGGCACCGACCTCCACCCGCACTCCACATAGAGAATAATGGAGCCTCCGGCACCTACCTCCACCCGCAGAGCCTCACTCCACATAGAGAATAATGGAGCCTCCGGCACCGACCTCCACCCGCACTCCACAGAGAATAATGGAGCCTCCAGCACCTACCTCCACCCGCAAAGCCGCACTCCACATAGAGAATAATGGGGCCTCCAGCACCGACCTCCACCCGCAGAGCCTCACTCCACATAGAGAATAATGGAGCCTCCGGCACCGACCTCCACCCACACTCCACATAGAGAATAATGGAGCCTCCGGCACCGACCTCCACCCGCAGAGCTGCACTCCACACAGAGAATAATGGAGCCTCCGGCACCTACCTCCACCCGCAGAGCCGCACTCCACATAGAGAATAATGGGGCCTCCAGCACCGACCTCCACCCGCAGAGCCGCACTCCACATAGAGAATAATGGAGCCTCCGGCACCTACCTCCACCCGCAGAGCCGCACTCCACATAGAGAATAATGGAGCCTCCAGCACCGACCTCCACCCGCAGAACCACACTCCACATAGAGAATAATGGAGCCTCCGGCACCGACCTCCACCCGCAGAGCCGCAATCCACATAGAGAATAATGGAGCCTCCAGCACCGACCTCCACCCGCAGAGCCGCACTCCACATAGAGAATAATGGAGCCTCCGGCACCGACCTCCACCCCACTCCACATAGAGAATAATGGAGCCTCCGGCACCGACCTCCACCCGCAGAGCCGCACTCCACATAGAGAATAATGGAGCCTCCGGCACCTACCTCCACCCGCATTCCACATAGAGAATAATGGAGCCTCCGCACTCCACATAGAGAATAATGGAGCCTCCGGCACCGACCTCCACCCGCAGAGCCACACTCCACATAGAGAATAATAGAGCCTCCAGCACCGACCTCCACCCGCAGAGCCACACTCCACATAGAGAATAATGGAGCCTCCAGCACCGACCTCCACCCGCAGAGCCACACTCCACATAGAGAATAATGGAGCCTCCGGCACCGACCTCCACCCGCAGAGCCGCACTCCACATAGAGAATAATGGAGCCTCCGGCACCGACCTCCACCCGCAGAGCCGCACTCCACACAGAGAATAATGGAGCCTCCGGCACCTACCTCCACCAGCACTCCACATAGAGAATAATGGAGCCTCCGGCACCGACCTCCACCCGCAGAGCCGCACTCCACATAGAGAATAACGGAGCCTCCAGCACCGACCTCCACCCGCAGAGCCGCACTCCACATAGAGAATAATGGAGCCTCCGACACCGACCTCCATCCGCAGAGCCGCACTCCGCATAGAGAATAATGGAGCCTCCAGCACCTACCTCCACCCGCAGAGCCGCACTCCACATAGTGAATAATGGAGTCTCCGGCACCGACCTCCACCCGCAGAGCCGCACTACACATAGAGACTAATGGAGCCTCCAGCACCTACTTCCACCCGCAGAGCCGCACTCCACATAGAGAATAACGGAGCCTCCGGCACCGACCTCCACCCGCAGAGCCGCACTCCACATAGAGAATAATGGAGCCTCCGGCACCTACCTCCACCCGCAGAGCCCACTCCACATAGAGAATAATGGAGCCTCCGCACCACCTCCACCCGCAAGCCCACTCACATAGAGAATAATGGAGCCTCCAGCACCGACCTCCACCCGCAGAGCCGCACTCCACATAGAGAATAATGGAGCCTCCGTCACCGACCTCCACCCGCAGAGCCGCACTCCACAAGAGAATAATGGAGCCTAAGGCACATACCTCCACCCGCAGAGCCGCACTCCACATAGAGAATAATGGAGGCTCTGGCACCGACCTCCAGCCGCAGAGCCACACTCCACATAGAGAATAATGGAGCCTCCGGCACCTACCTCCACCCGCAAGCACACTCCACATAGAGAATAATGGAGCCTCCGGCACCGACCTCCACCGCACTCCACATAGAGAATAATGGAGCCTCCGGCATCTACCTCCACCCGCAGAGCCGCACTCCACATAGAGAATAATGGAGCCTCCAGCACCGACCTCCACCCGCAGAGCCGCACTCCACATAGAGAATAATGGAGCCTCCGGCACCGACCTCCACCCGCAGAGCCGCACTCCACATAGAGAATAATGGAGCCTCCGGCACCACCTCCACCCGCAGAGCCCACTCCACATAGAGAATAATGGAGCCTCCAGTACCGACCTCCACCCGCAGAGCCGCAATCCACATAGAGAATAATGGAGCCTCCAGCACCGACCTCCACCCGCAGAGCCGCACTCCACATAGAGAATAATGGAGCCTCAGGCACATACCTCCACCCGCAAGCCTCACTCCACAAGAGAATAATGGAGCTCTGGCACCGACCTCCAGCCGCAGAGCCACACTCCACATAGAGAATAATGGAGCCTCCGGCACCTACCTCCACCCGCAGAGCCACACTCCACATAGAGAATAATGGAGCCTCCGGCACCGACCTCCACCCGCAACTCCCACATAGAGAATAATGGAGCCTCCGGCATCTACCTCCACCCGCAGAGCCGCACTCCACATAGAGAATAATGGAGCCTCCAGCACCACCTCCACCCCAGAGCCGCACTCCACATAGAGAATAATGGAGCCTCCGCACCGACCTCCACCCGCAGAGCCGCACTCCACATAGAGAATAATGGAGCCTCCAGCACCGACCTACACCCGCAGAGCCGCACTCCACATAGAGAATAATGGAGCCTCCGGCACCACCTCCACCCGCAGAGCCGCACTCCACATAGAGAATAATGAGCCTCCGGCACCGACCTCCACCCGCAGAGCCGCACTCTACATAGAGAATAATGGAGCCTCAGCACCGACCTCCTCCCTCAGAGCCGCACTCCATATAGAGAATAACAGAGCCTCTGCACCGACCTCCACCGCAGAGCCGCACTCCACATAGAGAATAATGGAGCCTCCAGCACCGACCTCCACCCGCAGAGCCGACACTCCGCATAGAGAATAATTGAGCCTCCAGCACCGACCTCCACCCGCACTCCACATAGAGAATAATGGAGCCTCCGGCACCGACCTCCAACCGCAGAGCCGCACTCCACATAGAGAATAATGGAGTCTCCAGCACCGACCTCCACCCGCAGAGCAGCACTCCACATAGAGAATAATGGAGTCTCCGGCACCGACTCCACACCCGCAGAGCCCGCACTCCACATAGAGAATAATGGAGCCTCAGGCACCGACCTCCACCCGCACTCCACAAAGAGAATAATGGAGCCTCCGGCACCGACCCCCACCCGCAGAGCCGCACTCCACATAGAGAATAATGGAGCCTCAGGCACCGACCTCCACCCGCACTCCACATAGAGAATAATGGAGCCTCCAGCACCGACCTCCACCCGCAGAGCCGCACTCCACATAGAGAATAATGGAGCCTCCAGCACCGACCTCCACCCGCAGAGCCGCACTCCACATAGAGAATAATGGAGCCTCCGCACTCCACATAGAGAATAAGGCCGGCGTCACACTGGCGACAGAATCGGACGACTGCAATGCGATGAAAAATCGCATTGCAGTCGGACCTATGTTAATCTATGGAGCAGCTCCCAGTATCAGATTTTTTCTGGTCCGTTTTAAACGTCCGTGTGCAATCGCAGCATGCTGCGATTGTCACCGATTGTGGGTCGACAATCGCCAATGCAAGTCTATGGGAGCGATGAAAAATCGGATTACAAACGGACCACACTGTGTGACTTGCGATGAAATCGCATCGGTGTCCTTTAGAAAAGCCGGCAATTCATCCCCGGCTATACTGTAAAATCACACTGACAGCTTTAATAAAGACTAGAAAGAATAGATATACACACATAGAACACATATATATATATACATGTCATTGTGACATGTATATATACATATATTTATAGTTCCTAGACTTCTACATACTGTTATAGCCGCTAATTCAATTGCCGGGTTTTGTGAAATCACAGAAGCCGACATGAAATGATACATTGTTTCCACACAGTTAACCATCTCATTTCCTGTATTTTGATATTTGTTTAGAACTTACAATTACATGAGTGTATTTGTGCAAAATTTCAGACATGTAGGGGTTAAGTAAAGGTGTAATTTCGTTGAAAAAAAATGCGTGGGCTCCCGCTGTATTTTCTCCAGCAGACAGACAAAGCAAAGCGAGTGGGGGCAGATAATAATAGCCTAGGGAGGGTACATTTTTTTTGTGCCCCCCCTGGCTACTAACATCTGCCCCCAGACACCCCAGAAAGGGCAAATCTATAATTAGATTCGCCCTTTCTGGCACTTTGCCCGTCTATTCCCATTGCCCTGTAGCGGTGGCGAATGGGTTAATCTCACCTTACTGTCACCTTAGTATTGAAAGGTGACCTTAAGGCAGGTTAATAATTGAGAGCTGTCAATTAGACAACAATCAATTATTAATCCTATTGAAGTGAATTAAAAAAACACAGACACATTAATAAAAATTAATTTTAATGAAATAAAAACACATTTTTTTGACCATCTTTTATTTTACACTTAATCCGTGCGAAGCCATTGATCTCCTAAAATAAAGAAAAAAAAATAAAACAACATTATTCTTACCTATTCCGCCGATCTGTCACGTCCCACGCTGTAATCCTTCACAAAGGGTTAACTAGCTTTGAGCCAAGCAGTGCAAGTAATCCTGCATGCTCAGCTCAAAGCTCCTTAATGAATAAGTTCCTCTCCTGGCGACAGGAGAGGATGTGTTTCATGAATGAAGCTTAATTGATTGTGTCCACTTTCCCTTTAGGTCAGGTCACTACAGTTAAATTGGCAATAAATCAATTAAGCTCCATTCATGAATCTATTCCTCTCCTTTCGCTGGGAGAGGAACTTATTCATTCAGGGGAATACAGGTCTGAGACAGCATTATTAGCTCTCTGCGACCTGTAACCTGTTAACCCTTTCTGATGGATTACACCGTGGGACCTGACTGTACATCGGATTGGTAAGTATAATTTTGCTTTTTTATTTTATTTTTATTACAGGAAATGGTTTTAGCAGGAAAATAAAATATGGTCAAAAACTGTGTGATTATTTAATTAAACTTATTTTTTATTAAACTGTGTGTGTTTGATTTTTCTTTCATACAATAGGATTAATAATTGATAGTTGTCTAATTGACAGCTCTCAATTATTAACCTGCCTTAAGGTCACCTTTCAATACTAAGGTGACAGTAAGGTGAGATTAACCCATTCGCCACCGCTACAGGGCAATGGGAATAGACGGGCAAAGTGCCAGAAAGGGCGAATCTAATTATAGATTTGCCCTTTCTGGGGTGTCTGGGGGCAGATGTTAGTAGCCAGGGGGGGCACAAAAAAAATGTACCCTCCCTAGGCTATTATTATCTGCCCCCACTCGCTTTGCTTTGTCTGTCTGGTGGAGAAAATACAGCGGGAGCCCACGCATTTTTTTTCAACGAAATTACACCTTTAATTAACCCCTACATGTCTGAAATTTTGCACAAATACAGTCATGTAATTGTAAGTTCTAAACAAATATCAAAATACAGGAAATGAGATGGTTAACTGTGTGGAAACAATGTATCATTTCATGTCGGCTTCTGTGATTTCACAAAACCCGGCAATTGAATTAGCGGCTATAACAGTATGTAGAAGTCTAGGAACTATAAATATATGTATATATATATGTCACAATGACATGTATATATATATATATGTGTTCTATGTGTATATATCTATTCTTTTTTTTGTGATTGAAATACTATTCTTTTAGATCCATTATATGTCAGTTTTGCAAGCCTGCGAGAAAATCTCGCAAGTCGGATGAAAATCGGATGTTACAAGGTACACACACATGCGACTAAATCGCATCTTTGAAGGAAAATCGGATGCCAGAAGGATGTGTGATGTTTGCATTTTGATCCGAATTCGACCGTCTAAAACGGACCGATTTTTTGTGGTTGTGTGTGACGCCGGCCTAATGGAGCCTCCGGCACCGACCTCCACCGCAGAGCCGCACTCCACATAGAGAATAATGGAGCCCCGCACACCTCCACCCAAGCGCACTCCACATAGAGAATAATGGAGCCTCCGGCACCGACCTCCACCCGCAGAGCCGCACTCCACATAGAGAATAATGGAGCCTCCGGCACCGACCTCCACCCGCAGAGCCGCACTCCACATAGAGAATAATGGAGCCCCCGCACCGACCTCCACCCGCAGAGCCGCACTCCACATAGAGAATAATGGAGCCTCCGGCACCGACCTCCACCCGCAGAGCCGCACTCCACATAGAGAATAATGGAGCCTCCGGCACCGACCTCCACCCGCAGAGCCGCACTCCACATAGAGAATAATGGAGCCTCCGGCACCGACCTCCACCCGCAGAGCCGCACTCCACATAGAGAATAATGGAGCCTCCGGCACCGACCTCCACCCGCAGAGCCGCACTCCACATAGAGAATAATGGAGCCTCCGGCACCGACCTCCACCCGCAGAGCCGCACTCCACATAGAGAATAACGGAGCCTCCGGCACCTACCTCCACCCGCAGAGCCGCACTCCACATAGAGAATAACGGAGCCTCCGGCACCGACCTCCACCCGCAGAGCCGCACTCCACATAGAGAATAATGGAGCCTCCGGCACCGACCTCCACCCGCAGAGCCGCACTCCACATAGAGAATAATGGAGCCTCCGGCACCGACCTCCACCCGCAGAGCCGCACTCCACATAGAGAATAATGGAGCCTCCGGCACCGACCTCCACCCGCAGAGCCGCACTCCACATAGAGAATAATGGAGCCTCCGGCACCGACCTCCACCCGCAGAGCCGCACTCCACATAGAGAATAATGGAGCCTCCGGCACCGACCTCCACCCGCAGAGCCGCACTCCACATAGAGAATAATGGAGCCTCCGGCACCGACCTCCACCCGCAGAGCCGCACTCCACATAGAGAATAATGGAGCCTCCAGCACCGACCTCCATCCGCAGAGCCGCACTCCACATAGAGAATACGAGGTGTGCGGAGCGGAGCCGCGCGTGTGCGAGTGTGCGGAGCCGCGCTGTGCGAGGGTGCGGAGCCGCGCGTGTGCGAGGTGTGCGGAGCCGCGCGTGTGCGAGGTGTGCGGAGCCGCGCGTGTGCGAGGTGTGCGGAGCCGCGCGTGTGCGAGTGTGCGGAGCGGAGCCGCGTGCGTCTATAGGGGGATTCATGTACGGAGGGAGCCGCGTGCGTCCATGGGGGATTCATGTACGGAGGGAGCCGCGTGCGTCCTATGGGGGGATTCATGCACGGAGGGAGCCGCGTGCGTCCTATTGGGGGATTCATGCACGAGCGGAGCCGCGTGCGTCCTATTGGGGGATTCATGTATGGAGAGAGCCGCTGCGTCCTATTGGGGGATCCATGTACGGAGCGAGCCGCGTGCGTCCTATTGGGGGATTCATGTACGGAGGGGAGCCGCGTGCGTCCTATTGGGGGGATTATGTACGGAGGGGAGCCGCGTGCGTCCTATTGGGGGATCATGTACGGAGGGAGCCGCGTGCGTCCTATTGGGGGGATTCATGTACGGAGGGAGCCGCGTGCGTCCTATTGGGGGGATTCATGCACGGAGCGGACCCGCGTGCGTCCTATTGGGGGGATTCATGTACGGAGGCGAGCCGCGTGCGTCCTATTGGGGGGATTCATGTACGGAGGGGACCGCGTGCGTCCTATTGGGGGATTCATGTACGGAGGGGAGCCGCGTGCGTCCTATTGGGGGGATTCATGTACGGAGGGAGCCGCGTGCGTCCTATTTGGGGATTCATGTATGGAGCGGAGCCCGTGTGTCCTATTGGGCAGATTCATGTAGGGAGCAGAGCCGCGTGCGTCCTATTGGGGGGATTCATGCACGGAGCGGGCAGCGTGCGTCCTATTGGGGGATTCATGCACGGAGCGGACCCGTGTGCGTCCTATTGGGGGGATTCATCACGGAGCGGACCCGCGTGCGTCCTATTGGGGGATTCATGTACGGAACGGAGCCGCATGCGTCCTATTGGGGGGATTCATTACACGGAGCGGACCCGCGTGCGTCCTATTGGGGGGATTCATGTATGGAGCGGAGCCGCATGCGTCCTATTGGCGATTCATGTAAGGAGCGGAGCCGCGTTAGTCCTATTGGGGGATTCATGTACGGAGCGGAGCCGCGTGCGTCCTATTGGGGGATTCGTGTACGGAGGGAGCCGCGTGCGTCCTATTGGGGGGATTCATGTACGGAGCGGAGCCGCGTGCGTCCTATTGGGGGGATTCATGCACGGAGCGGACCCGCGTGCGTCCTATTGGGGGATTCATGTACGGAGCGGAGCCTCGTGTGTCCTATTGGGGGGATTCATGTACGGAGCGGAGCCTCGTGGTCCTATTGGGGGATTCATGTACGGAGCGGAGCCTCGTGCGTCCTATTGGGGGATTCATGTACGGAGCGGAGCCGCGTGGTCCTATTGGGGGATTCATGTACGGAGCGGAGCCTCGTGCGTCCTATTGGGGGGATTCATGTACGGAGCGGAGCCGCGTGCGTCCTATTGGGGGGATTCATGTACGGAGTGGAGCCGTGGCGTCCTATTGGGGGGGATTCATGTACGGAGCGGAGCCGCGTGCGTCCTATTGGGGGGATTCATGTACGGAGCGGAGCCGTGTGTGTCCTATTGGGGGGATTCATGTACGGAGCGGAGCCGCGTGCGTCCTATTGGGGGATTCATGTACGGAGCGGAGCCGCGTGCGTCCTATTGGGGGGATTCATGTACGGAGCGGAGCCCGTGCGTCCTATTGGGGGATTCATGTACGGAGCGGAGCCGTGTGTTCCTATTGGGGGGATTCATGTAGGGCGGAGCAGCGTGCGTCCTATTGGGGGGATTCATGTACGGAGCGGAGCCGCGTGGTCCTATTGGGGGATTCATGTACGGAGCGGAGCCGCGTGTGTCCTATTGGGGGGATTCATGCACGGAGCGGAGCCGCGTGTGTCCTATTGGGGGGATTCATGTACGGAGCGGAGCCGCGTGTGTCCTATTGGGGGCGCTGTCCGCGGTGCATGGACGCCGGTGTGACTGAGGCCGCAGGTCCCGGGAGGATTAACCCCGTAGCAGCCGGAGAACAGCGTTATCCATGTGACAAACTCCCGGATACAGATAGAAAGCGGAACATCACACAGAGGAAAACCGAGTATTTGTGTATGAAGAACGGACGAGTGTGAACAGCGGTGAATCGTGAGTAAGAATAACAGGAACCTGCAGCACTGAGCACTCACCTCCACCCGCAGAGCCGCACTGCACATATGGCGGTAACTAGGCTCAACCGACCCCCAATACTCCACATCCCGCCATCACCTCCACTGCTTCCTGTCTGCTCTATGGAGGGAGAGGCGCCGCCCCTTCTGGTCACATGGGCGTGACGTCACAGAGGTCCTTTATCCTCTACCTTTCCCTGCCGGCGAGGACCAGTGGCCCCAGGTAAGAGGCGCCTCCGGGGCCCTGCAGCACGTGGGATAAGGGCTCTGTATACCGGCAGCTGCGGGGAACTACACTTCCCAGCGTGTCCTGACAGCACCAGGGCCAGGAGTGCAGGCTGTGTGGGCATGCTGGGATCAGTAGTGAGTGACGGTCCGCGGCCCCACATGTTGTCAGAGCCCCTCCCCACCGATCATCCGGGAGAAGGAAGGAATTCTATAGGGCGCAGGGACTGGGGGAAGAGATTTCCGGCGCACACTCCCCTGACTGACCCATCTCCCCACACTGCCTTCTCCCCTGACTGACCTTTTTCCCTGACTGACCCCTACCCCACTGCCTCTCCCTGACTGACCCCTCTCCCCACACTGCCTCTCCCCTGACTGACCCCTCTCCCCACACTGCCTTCTCCCCTGACTGACCCCTCTCCCCACACTGCCTCTCCCTGACTGACCCCTCTCCCCACACTGCCTCCACCTGACTGACCCCTCTCCCCACACTGCCCTCTCCCTGACTGACCCCTCTCCCACACTGCCCTCCCCTGACTGACCCCTCTCCCACACTGCCCTCTCCCCTGACTGACCCCTCTCCCCACACTGCCCTCTCCCCTGACTGACCCCTCTCCCCACACTGCCCTCTCCCTGACTGACCCTCTCCCCACTGCCCTCTCCCATGACCTTGTTCCCCACTGGTCCTCTCCGCTGCTGATGTGCGTGGCAGCTGGTCACATGGCCTTTTCTCGGGCTGTCATTCCCGCAGCAGACAGTAGAGGGCGGCAGTGACAGATTCCTCTTACACCCAGTGGGGGGCGCTCATAGCGACTCAGTGATTCTCTCCATGGAGGCCACACAGGGCTCTGCTGGAGCTTCTGGATGAAGTCCTGGAGGAAGGTCTCAGGGCCGGAGCCTTTACTGCGGCGTCACTCTGTGCTCTGTCCCCTCCCATTTGGCGATATTCACATTTCCTGCTTTTGTGCCTCCTCAGAAAGGCGACACTGGCAGAAATGAGGTCAGACCAGCACAGAGGCCTCTGTCCCCTTAATAACCCTTCACAGCTGGGGATGAATCTGATTTTTAGGGCTTCAGACAGAAGGTCCTGGTGACAAATGACGTTTGGTGACAGCACAGTGTGAATAGCGCCTGAGGGCGGCTGACGCTGCGTTGTGTCCGGTACAGCGGAAACGTTAACGGTTTTCATTGTCACTGACGGTAAAAGTGTCACTTTAAGCTGATAACGTGTGTCTACATGGAGACAGGTGACAGTGTGACAGATCCCGGGATGACGGCAGGAGGCAGAACAAGAGGTGACACATTTATTACCAGAGTGTGACTCCGCGCAGGGAGATTAACCCCCAAGGGTGGTTTACACGTTAATGACCGGGCCAATTTTTACAATTCTGACCACTGTCTCTTTATGAGGTTATAACTCTGGAACGCTTCAACGGATCTTCACGATTCTGAGATTGTTTTCTCGTGACATATTGTACTTCACGTTAGTGGTAAAATTTATTCCATATAACTTGCAGTTATTTATGAAAAAACGGAAATACGGCAAAAATTTTGCAATTTTCAAACTTTGAATTTTTATTCCCTTAAAACAGAAATATGTCACACAAAATAGTTATAAATAACATTTCCCACATGTCTACTTTACATCAGCACAATTTTGGAACCAATTTTTTTGTTTTGTTAGGAAGTTATAAGGGTTAAAAGTTGACCAGCGATTTCTCATTTTTACAGCAAATTATACAAAACCATTTTTTAGGGACCACCTCACATTTGAAGTCACTTTGAGGGGTCTGTATTGCAGAAAATTCCCAAAAGTGACACCATTCTAAAAACTGCACCCCTCAAGGTACTCAAAACCACATTCAAGAAGTTTATTAACCCTTCAGGTGCTTCACAGGAGCTGAAGCAACGTGGAAGGAAAAAATGAACATTTAACTTTTTAGTCACAAAAATTATCTTTTACAAAATTTTTTTTTTTTTAACAAGGGTAAAGGGAGAAAATGGGCAGATAAAGTTGTGCAATTTCTCCTGAGTACGAATTGAGATTGGAAGCCATGTCGCGTTTGGTGAGACCCTGATGTGCCTAAACAGTGGACCACAACTGACCCCATTTTGGAAACTAGACCGCCTTAGGAACTTACCGTATATACTCGTGTATAAGCCGAGATTTTCAGCACCTTTTTTCGTGCTGAAAATGCCCCCTCGGCTTATACACGAGTCATAGGGCAGAAACCAGCGGGGGAGGGGATGCCGCGGCAGGAGCCGGTGGCTGGGACATCATACTCACCCCTCCCTGTGCCATCACTGAACGTCCCTGCAATCCTGCGTTCTCCCCGGCTTCCTGCAGCTCTCCAGCGCTGAGCGGTGACGTAACACCGCTCATTAAGGTCATGTAATATGGACGTGACGCCACTCCCATGGGCGTCGCCTCCATATTCATGGCCTTAATGAGCGGTATTACATCACCGCTCAGCGCTGGAGAGCTGCAGGATTGCAGGCAAGTTCAGCGATGGCACAGGGAGGGGTGAGTATGATGGAGGAGAGGACAAGGAGCACAGCAGGACGGGGAGGAGGACGGGGGAAGCATGGAGGAGGACGGGGAGGAGAACGGAGGACGGGGGAAGCATGGAGGAGGACGGGGGAGGAGACGGGGAGGAGCGGGGGAAGCATGGAGGAGGATGGGGGGAGGAGGACGGGGAGGAGAACGGTGACGGGGAAGCATGGAGAGGAGGGGGAAGCGATGGAGGAGGACGGGGAGGAGGACGGGGGGAAGCATGGAGGAGGACGGGGAGGGAGAACGGTGGATGGGGGAAGCATGGAGGAGGACGGGGGAGGCATGGAGCAGGACAGGGGGGGGAACGGTGGATGGGGGAAGCATGGAGGAGGACGGGGGAGGCATGGAGGAGGACGGGGGAAGGAGAACGGTGGATGGGGGAAGCATGGAGGAGGACGGGGGAGCATGGAGCAGGACGGGGGGAGAAGGTGAGGAAGCATGGAGAGGACGGGAGAGAACGGGGACGGGAGAACGGAGCATGGAGCAGGCGGGGGGCACGGGAGGACGGAGAAGGAATGGGGGAGCACAGCGGAGGACGGAGCAGGAGGGGGGGAGTACAGAGGAGAATAGGGGAGCACAGAGCTGGATGGGGGAGCAGGACAGGGGCAGCACAGAGCAGGAGGGCAGTTTATACACCCGGCTTATACACGAGTCAATACGTTTTCCCAGTTTTTTGTGGCAAAATTAGGGGGGTCGGCTTATACACGGGTCGGCTTATACACGAGTATATACGGTATCTAGATCTGTTGTGAGCACGTTCAACCCCCAAGTGTTTCATTAAAATTTATAATGCCTGGGTGTGAAAAAAAAAGTCCACAAAAATGATTTTTTTAATCCTTAATTTTTTTTATTTTTCCCAAGGAAATTGGACCCCAAAAGTTGTTGTCCAATTTGTCCTGAGTACGCTGATACCCCATATGTGGGGGGGAAATACTGTTTGGGCGCACGGCAGGGCTCGGAAAGGAAGTAATGACATTTTGGAATGCAGACTTTGATGGGTGTCATGTTCAGTTTGCAGAGCCCCTGATGTGCCTAAGCAGTGTAAACCCCCCACAAGTGACCCCATTTTGGAAACTAGACCCCTAAGGAACTTATCTAGATCTGTGGTGAGCACTTTGAACCCCTAAGTGCTTCACACAAGTTTATAATGCCCGGGCATGAAAATAAAAAATCCTATTTTTTCCCCCAAAAATGATCTTTTAGTCACCAATTTTTTATTTTCCCAAGGGTAACGGAGAAATTGGACCACAAAAGTGTTCCAATTTGTCCTGAGTACGCTGATACCCCATATGTGGGAGAAAACTACCGTATGGACACATGTCGGGACTCGGAATAGAAGTAGTGACGTTTTTTGATTGCAGACTTTGATGGAATGGTCTGCGGGTGTCATGTTGCGTTTGGAGAGCAAGTGACCGCATTTTGGAAACTAGCCCCCCAAAGGAACTTATCTAGATGTGTGGTGAGCACTTTGAACCCCTAAGTGCTTCACAGAAGTTTATAACGTAGAGCCATAAAAATAAAAAATCACTTTTTCCACAAAAATGATATTTTTGCCCCCAATTTTTTATTTTCCCAAGGGTAACAGAAGAAATTGGACCCCAAGAGTTATTGTGCAATTTGTCCTGAGTACGTGTGGTAAAATTGATAAAGTAGTTTTATTCTTCGGGTCAGTACGATTACGGCGATACCTCATTTATATCATTTTTTTATGTTTTGGCGCTTTTATACAATAAAAACGATTATATATAAAAAATTATTTTTGCATCTCTTTAGTCTGCGAGTTATAACTTTTTTATTTTTTCGCTGATGATGCTGTATGGCGGCTCGTTTTTTGCGGGACAAGAGGACATTTTCAGCGGTACCATGTTTATTTATATCCGTCTTTTTGTTCCGAGGTATGATGAGAAATAATTGTTTTTTTGCCTTTTTTTTTTTAAGGGGTTAACTAGTGGGACAGTTTTATAAGGCGGGTCGTGACGGACTCGGCGATACTAAATGTGTACTTTTATTTTGTTTTTTTTATTTACATGAATTTATTGGGGAATATTTTTTTTTCTTTATTTAGGAATTTTTTTTTACACATTATTTTTATTTTTTTTAACTTTTTGACTTTGTCCCAGGGTGGGACATCACTGTATAGAGTTAGATCGGCGATCTCAACAGGCAGTGCAGCAGGCTTTCTCAGCGTCTGCTCTCAGCAGGCACTGAGGAAGCCGCCTCCCTGCAGGACCCGGAAGGACCCCGAGGCTGTTCTGAGGGTCTCAGGGAAGCACGCAGGGAGCCCTCTTTAATCGCAGTGTGCCGGGGGATAATGTTCCGGGAGCGGTCCGTGACTCATACTGAATGTGTGGCTGGTAGGGGCCATTATACTGCGGTTGTGGTGGACTGTAAATGCCTCCATACTGAGTGGGAGTTTTTATTTTGTGTAGCAGGTTGTGGTGGCCATAATTAAAGATGAGCGAATGTGTTTGGAAAACGATCGCCAAACATAAATTCCGCTCGAATATGGTACATTCGGATTCATGATCGGTAACACGAGCATTTTTCTTAAGATCGGAAAAAGTCGGTAACATTCGGTAAAAGATATAATAGAAGCCGGCAATACATGTGCCACGTTTAGTAAAATCGCAGCCACCAACGTGGGAGACTGGGGTTCAAATCCTGGCTCTGCCCTGTTGGACATAATATACCAATACTGGTCCATAACTCTATGGTGCCTACCTCAATAAACAGAGTGTCACGAACAAAGAGTCATGCGGGCTCAGGTGTCACCCAGATTAACAAGGTACGCGTCAGATGTCGGGGAACCAGGACACTCGCTGCGAAACTAGGGAGATACATTAGAGAAGCTGAGGCCAAGAAGATAAATGACCTGTTCTCCGAAGAACCATCCAAAGTGTACTCCTAACTACAGAGGAACAGCACAAAGGCAACAACTCCACCAACAGCAGAGACTGAACAATACTGGAGGAACATATGGGAGAAGGAAAAAACACACAACACCAGCGCAATGTGACTGTGAGATCTGAGAATGCAACACAGCAACCACCTAGAGCAAGAACCAGTCAACATTACAAAAGCAGACATCCAACAGCGGGTCAAGAACATGAAGACCTGGACAGCACCTGGTCCAGACATGATCCTCACCTACTGGCTAAAGAAATTCACAGCGGTACATGAACGCATGGCAAAGCAGATGAACCAACTGCTAGAAGCAGGCCATCACCCTTCTTGGCTAATACAAGGAAGAACCGTGCTGATCATGAAGAATACTCACAAAGGAACAGTTCCATCCAGCTACCACCCTTACCTTACAACAACATGGAAACTACTGTCAGGCATCGTAGCCACCAAGCTACAGAACCATATGAACCAGTACACGAATCCAGCTCAGAAAGGCATTGGGACTGACACCAGAGGCTCTAAGCACCAGCTCCTAGTAGATAGGGCAGTCGCTCAGACTCAAGATCCAGACAGACCAATCTCAGCACAGCCTGGATTGACTACAGGAAAGCCTATGACTCAATCCCACACACTTGGATCTGTGAATGCTTGGCTCTGTACAATGTCAACGGGAAACTAAGAACCTTCCTCGGAAACTCAATGGGTCTAAGGAGAACAACATTAGAAGTTAACTCAAGACAACCAGCACAAGTGACCATCAAATGCGGCTTATACCAAGGTGATGCACTGTCCCCATTGCTGTTCTGCATAGGCTTGAACCCCCTCAGTCAGATGATTATAGAGTCTGGCTATGGATACAAGTTCAAGAGTGGAAGCACCATGAGCCACCTCCTCTACATGGATGACATCAAGCTGTATGCGAAAAATGAACGAGACATCAATTCACTGATTCATCTGACAAGGATCTACAGTAAAGACATCAGGATGTCCTTCGGACTGGAGAAGTGCAGCCAGTTGGTAATAAAGAGAGGCAAGGTAGTCAAGACTGATGGAGTGGAATTACCAGCAGGGCACCTAGCAGATGTACAGACATGCTACCTTGGCATCCCACAGGATACGGTAACCATGATGAGGAGGCAAGGAAAGCAGCAACATCCAAATACCATCAAAGGGTAAGACAGGTCCTGAAGAGCCAGCTCAATGGGAAGAATAAAATCTGCGCCATTAATACATATGCCCTGCCAGTTATCAGATACCCTGCTGGCATAGTGTGCTGGCCAAAAGAAGAGATGGAAGCTGCAGATGTGAAGACACGAAAGCTCCTGACAATGCATGGAGGTCTCCACCCAAAGTCTAATACCCAAAGATTGCATACCAACAGAAAGGAGGGTGGTCGAGGCTTGATAAGCATCCAAGCCACCATCACGGATGGACAAGGAGTATCCAGGAATACATTAGAAAAATAGTACCAAAAGATGAGATGCTGAGAGAAAGCCTAACGTAGGATAAATTGGCCTGCACTCTGTCCAATAGTGAGATGCCGGTGCAATGGACCCTTAGGACCCCCGGATCAAAAAATGAAATAAATTCACCGCACACTTTATCCATAAAGTGATGCCAAGAAGAAATTTATTTATATGAACACATGGCACCATCCAGGTTGAAAACTATTTCTCCCCAGACGTGGATTACGGCGTGGGACAGAACGACAGACAGGTATGGTATGTTGTTTTTTTATTTTAGTTTTATTACAGGAGATCTAGGGCTTTGGTGGAATTAGGCGAAGTCAAAAGTATGGTTTAATTGAGATTATTAAAGGAGTTTGTGTCATTTTTTGCAATTCACTTTATTCTGGCTGTGTCTTTATTTACCATATACCTAAAGGATTAGTAATGGATAGGTGTCTTAAGGGTATGCCACACTAAGCGAGATCGCTAGCGAGATCGCTACTGCGTCACCATTTATGACGCAGTAGCGATCTCGTTAGCGACTTAGCTGTTAAGATTCCAAACACAACTCATCAGCGATCTGTGATTACAAACACAACTCATCAGCGATCTGTATAGCGACCTCTGCGGTCGTTGGGAAAACCTAGTCCCACCTGCGATGCTGGTGAAGTCGTTCATAAAGGGTGTCACACTCAGCGATTCAGGCTCACCAGCGGGACACCAACGACCAAAAAACGGCTCAGAGCGTTCATTAGCGATCAACGACATCTCAGCAGGGGCCACATCGCCGCTACATGCCACACACAGCTAAGTCGCTAACGAGATCGCTACTGCGTCATAAATGGTGACGCAGTAGTGATCTCGTTAACGATCTCGCTTAATGTGGCATACCCTTTACTCTCCATTACTAAGCCATGGACTTGATGTCACCGCACAATACAAAGGTGACATCAACTCCACAAATTTGAACCCACTTGCCACCGCTACAGGGCAAGTGGGAAGAGCCGGGCAAAGCTCCAGAATTGGCGCATCTAACAGATGTGTATTTTCTGGGAAGCTGCGGGCTGCTATTTTTAGGCTGGGGGGGTCAATATCCATGGCTCCTTACCAGCCTGAGAATACCAGCCCCAAGCTGTCAGCTTTAGCAAGGCTGGTTGTCAAAAAATTAGGGGACCCCACACCATTTTTTAAAAATTATTTATAGAATTAAAAAAAGTGTGGGTACCCCTTTATTCTTGATATCCAACCTTCCTGAAGCTGATACAGTGCCTTGCAAAGTATCCGACCCCCTGGAACTTTTCAACCTTTTCCCACATATTATTCTTCAAACATAAAGATACCAAATGTTAATTTTTGGTGAAGAATCAACAACAAGTGGGACACAATTGTGAAGTTGAACAAAATTTATTGGTTATTTTAAATTTTTGTGGAAATACAAAAAATGAAAAGTGGAGCGTGCAATCCCTTTACTTTTAGCAATGTCACTCCAGAAGTTCATTGTGGATCTCTGAATGAACCAATGTTGTCCTAAATGACTACTGATGATAAATATCCACCTGTGTAATCAAGTCTCCATATAAATGCACCTGCTCTGTGATAGTCTCAGGGCTCTGTTTGAAGCACAGAGAGCATCATGAAGACCAAGGGACACAACAGGCAGATCAGTGATACTGTTGTGGAGAAGTTTAAAGACGGATTTGGATACAAAATGATTTCCAAAACTTTAAACATCCCAAGGAGCACTGTGCAAGCGATCATATTGAAATGGAAGGAGTATCATACCACTGCAAATCTACCAAGACCCGGCCATCCCTCTAAACTTTCATCTCAAACGAGAAGACTGATCAGAGATGCAGCCAAGAGGCCCATGATCACTCTGGATGAACTGCAGAGATCTACAGCTGAGGTGGGACAGTCTGTCCATAGGACAACAATCAGTCATACACTGCACAAATCTGGCCTTTATGGAAGAGTGGCACGAAGAAAGACATTTCTCAAAGATATCCATAAAAAGTGTTGTTTAAAGTTTGCAACAAGCCACCTGGGAGACACACTAAACATGTGGAAGAAGGTGCTCTGGTCAGATGAAACCAAAATTGAACTTTTTAGCAACAATGCCAAACGATATGTTTGGCTTAAAGGCAACACAGCTCATCACCCTGAACACACCATCCCCACTGTCAAACATGGTGGTGGCAGCATCATGGTTTGGGCCTGCTTTTCTTCACAGGGACAGGGAAGCTGGTTAAAATTGATGGGAAGATGGATGGAGCCATTCTTGAAGAAAACCTGTTGGAGTCTGCGAAAGACCTGAGACTGGGACGGAGATTTGTCTTCCAACAAGACAATGATCCCAAACATAAAGCAAAATCTACAATGGAATGGTTCACAAATAAACGATCCAGGTGTTAGAATGGCCAAGTCAAAGTGCAGACCTGAATCCAATCGAGAATCTGTGGAAAGAGCTGAAAACTGCTGTTCACAAATGATCTCCATCCAACCTCACTGAGCTCGAGCTGTTTGCCAAGGAAGAATGGGCGAGAATTTCAGTCTCTCGATGTACAAAACTGATAGAGACAAACCCCAAGCGACTGCAGCTGTAATCACAGCAAACGGTGGCGCAACAAAGTATTAAGTCTATGAGATTTCAGAAATCTCATACACATAGATTTTTTTGTCATCAGGATTTTGTGCTTTGCAGGGTTTTTTGTTATAGAGCATGTCACTTCTTTTAGCGTTTTTGCAGCGTTTTTCACCCATTGACTTGAATAGATAAAGAGTGCTGTAAATATGCAGGTTGACCTTTTTTTGCACTGTATTTGCAGCAGAAAAGTCAAGGACAGCCGGATGTGACCTCACACTCGGCTCTGCTACCTCTAGATGACAGGCTGCATGATGCGTCCATACAGCATGTCGTCAAGCAGAGTGGACCCAAACTCCATTCACTTGAATTAGGGGCCCAACAATACAGTGTTTGACATGCTGTCATATGCATGACAGCGTGGCAAACACCGCTTCTGAATGGCGGTGAAACCATCCCCGCTGGTCAGAGAGCCGCAGTTCCCCCACTGTCAAAAGAAAACGGGAGCGCTCAGCTGTGATCGAAGGTATACATGTTACCTCTGGTCACTGGTGTCAGCTCATGGGAAAACTGCTCCCATCATCCGACACCTGCTGCCGCTAATAACAGTGAGAGCAGGAGCGGATGATGGGAGTATTCATCAGCTGCTTCTGTGCGGTAAATAAATAGTTAAAAAAATCCTGCGTGTGTTCCACCCTATTTTTGATAACAAGCCAGGCAAAACTCACAGCTGGGGCTGCAACCCTCATCTGTCAGCTTCAGCAAGGCTAGTTATCAAGAATAGAGGGGTCCCCACACTGAATTTTTTAGTAATTCTCCTGGTGAACTCGCCTCTGCACCGTGCGACTTTCTCACGGTTCTAGCGGGGATCTCACCGAGGTCACCGCAGTTCAGCTCGGCTGTCAACGGGACATCAGTGATGTCACCGCTAGACACAGAGGGTGCGCACGCAGCAGCTCACTCACCAGTGGTTCTCAGCCTGGACGGTCACATCTTGGCACCGTCTAGGTTGGAAACTATTTCTCCCCAGATATGGATTACGGCGTGGGACAGAATGATGGAGAGCTGAGGGATATTGATGTTTTATTATTTTTGGTTTATTACAGGAGATCGAGAGCTTCGGTGGAATTAGGCAAGGTGGTAAGTATGGTTTAATTGAGATTATTAAAGGAGTCTGTCAATCTTTCAATTTAAGGACTTTTTTCTGGGTGTCTGTGTTCTCTTTCAATGTAACTATGGGGTTAGTAATGGTGGCGTCTTATTGACGCCTCTCCATTACTAACATCGGGGCTTG
Source organism: Oophaga sylvatica (assembly GCA_033576555.1). Taxonomy (NCBI): domain Eukaryota; kingdom Metazoa; phylum Chordata; class Amphibia; order Anura; family Dendrobatidae; genus Oophaga; species Oophaga sylvatica. The sequence goes on from JARQOD010000909.1 coordinate 101,540, forward strand.
ATGTCACAGGACAATACAAAGGTGACATCAATCCCCCCCCCCAACTATTACCCCACTTGCCACCGCTATAGGGCAAGTGGGAAGAGTGAGGCTAAGTGTCGGAATTGGTACATCTTAGAGATGTACCTTTTCTGGGGCTGCTGAGAACTGATGTTTTTAGCCTTCCTAAGCTATTAATATCAACCCACAGCTGTCTACATGGTCTTTGCTGGTTATTAAATATAGGGGGACCCTACGTTACTTTTTTTTGGGGTCCTCCATTTTAATAGCCAATAGAGGCTAAGTATATAGTTGTGTGTGGATATTAATAGCCTTGGACGCTCCATGGGTATTACCCCCTTCCCAGGATATAAACATCGGCCCCAGCCATCGGCTTTCCCTCTGCTGGTTACGAAAATTATGCGGGAACCTACGCCATTTTTTTTCAGAAAAATCTTTTAAATGTACAGTAAGCTGGACACACTGTACTAATTGTATATGTCACAGACATCTGTATATCTACCTATTCTATTTGCACTTACTGTATGTAATCCATCTCTTCTATCCTGTCGGCTCCTGCTGTGATTTTACACCTCCGCGGCTGCTTAATTACCAGCTTTTCTTCTATCTATCTATGTAATATATACAGTCAGGGCCAGAAATATTTGGACAGTGACACAATTTTCGCGAGTTGGGCTCTGCATGCCACCACATTGGATTTTAAATGAAACCTCTACAACAGAATTCAAGTGCAGATTGTAACGTTTAATTTGAAGGGTTGAACAGAAATATGTGTTAGAAAATGTAGGAATTGTACACATTTCTTTACAAACACTCCACATTTTAGGAGGTCAAAAGTAATTGGACAAATAAACATAACCCAAACAAAATATTTTTATTTTCAAAATTTTGTGGCGAATCCTTTGGAGGCAATCACTGCCTTAAGTCTGGAACCCATGGACATCACCAAACGCTGTGTTTCCTCCTTCTTAATGCTTTGCCAGGCCTTTACAGCCGCAGCCTTCAGGTCTTGCTTGTTTGTGGGTCTTTCCCTCTTAAGTCTGGATTTCAGCAAGTGAAATGCATGCTCAATTGGGTTAAGATCTGGTTATTGACTTGGCCATTGAAGATTGTTCCACTTTTTTGCACTCATGAACTCCTGTGTAGCTTTGGCTGTATGCTTGGGGTCATTATCCATCTGTACTATGAAGCGCCGTCCAATCAAGTTTGCAGCATTTGGCTGAATCTGGGCTGAAAATATATCCCGGTACACTTCAGAATTCATCCGGCTACTCTTGTCTGCTGTTATGTTATCAATAAACACAAGTGACCCAGTGCCATTGAAAGCCATGCATGCCCATGCCATCACGTTGCCTCCACCATGTTTTACAGAGGATGTGGTGTGCCTTGGATCATGTGCCATTCCCTTTCTTCTCCAAACTTTTGGCTTCCCATCATTCTGGTACAGGTTGATCTTTGTCTCATCTGTCCATAGAATACTTTTCCAGAACTGAGCTGGCTTCTGGAGGTGTTTTCAGCAAATTTAACTCTGGCCTGTCTATTTTTGGAATTGATGAATGGTTTGCATCTAGATGTGAACCCTTTGTATTTACTTTCATGGAGTCTTCTCTTTACTGTTGACTTAGAGACAGATACACCTACTTCACTGAGAGTGTTCTGGACTTCAGTTGATGTTGTGAACAGGTTCTTCTTCACCAAAGAAAGTATGCGGCGATCATCCACCACTGTTGTCTTCCGTGGGCTCCCAGGTCTTTTTGGATTGATGAGTTCACCAGTGCTTTCTTTCTTTCTCAGGATGTACCAAATTGTAGATTTTGCCACTTCTAATGTTGTAGCAATTTCTTGGATGGGTTTTTTTCTGTTCTTGCAGCTTAAGGATGGCTTGTTTCACCTGCATGGAGAGCTCCTGTGACCACATGTTTCCTTCACAGCAAAACCTTCCAAATGCAAACACCACACCTCAAATCAACTCCGGCCCTTTCATCTGCTTAATTGAGAATGACATAACAAAGGGATTGCCCACACCTGTCCATGAAATAGCCTTGGAGTCATTTGTCCAATTACTTTTGGTCCCTTTAAAAACAGGGTGGCACATGTTAAGGAGCTGAAACTCCTAAACCCTTCATCCAATTTTAATGTGGATACCCTCAAATGAAAGCTGAAAGTCTGAACTTCAACTGCATCTGATTGTTTTGTTTCAAATTCATTGTGGTAATGTCTAGAACCAAAATTAGATAAATGTTGTCTCTGTCCAAATATTTATGGACCTAACTGTATACATTATATATGTGTGTGTCACTGACATCTATATATCTACAGTATGTATTCTATGTGTATATATCTGTTCTATCTATTCTATTCTAACTTTTCACGCTGTGATTTTACTGAATGCGTCTCATGAATTGCCGGCTTTTCTTCTGTCTATGTAATATATATACATTATATATGTGTGTGTCACTGACATCTATATATCTATGTGTATATATCTGTCCTATCTATTCTATTCTAACCTGTCACGCTGTGATTTTACTGAACGTGGCACATGAATTGCCATCTTTTGGGGGACCCCTCTATTCTTGATAACCAGCCTTGCTGAAGCTGACAGATGAAAGTTGCAGCCCCCAGCTGTGAGTTTTGCCTGGCTGGTTATCAAAAATACAGGGGAACCCACGCAGTTTCTTTTTTTATTATTTATTTACAGCGCAGTAGCTGCTGATGAATCCTCCCATCCTCCGCTCCAGCTCTCACTGTTATTAGTGGTTGTAGGTGTCAGATGATGGGAGCTGTAGTCCCATCAGCTGACACCAGTGACCGGAGGTAAACTTTTACCTCCGATCACAGATGAGCGGTCACCGTGGAAACTGCGGCTCTCTGACCGGCGGGGATGATTTTACTGCCAATCAGCAGCGCTACGCCGGTTTACCACACTGTCACACAGCTTGGGAAACACCGGCTTTCGTACTCTGCATGTCCGGCTATATTCGGCGATTTAATCGCTCATCTCTAGCTATAATACTGTGTGAGGTGCTGTGGGGGCCGTCATACTGTGTGGGAGGCCTCATACTGAGCTACATGGGCACACAGGAGAACAATTTCCTTGTGATGAGTCAGAAAGTGAGACATACAGACCTTCGGTCTATCTGATAGCAGTCCTCCTGATAGGGTGTTGTGTGCCAGGAGGGAGACATCAGATAGTACGTTCTGAAGGTGAGCAAATATATAATGGCAGTAAGAATTCGGATTCCAGGCAGGGAGCATAGCGGAGACAAAGAGCAGGAAGACGTCATTAGCTCAGGTTTGCTGCACTATTGTGGTTTATAACAAGAGTTATGTACTGCCACATGTAACCGGAAAGTTCCTGACTCTGCCATAATGCAGTGATAAGGAAATTTAATTAGGATAAAAATATCCTTCTGTGTTTGCTGCTTGCTTCTCCAATTCTCTATATAATGTCTTTTTGAGCGCTCAGAACGAAATGAGGACTGTCCACAACGCAAGTGTCAGTATAACAGTTCGTCAAAGACATACATTTATTATTCATTCAAGGTTTTATACATTTACAAAAAGGGGCTGGTTAGTCAATTAACATACAATTAAAAGCTGCTAGATTATTGGCTGTTCTAGTGTAAATATGATAATTATGATAATCATGATTAAAAGAGCTGAAGTTGCAGAATTATTGTTTATATTCTTTTGACCTAGTTGCCTTGCATAACTATAATGTAAACAACAGATATCTAATAGGACATTTTGTACTTCATGCATTTGTTCCTTTACGAAGGCCATATGAAAGCCTTATGAAGGCCAGATTTCTTTAAAACGACTGATTATATCTGGCCTAGAAATATGTGAGCACAAGGTTTTTTTAGCAAGTGAGATCTATCTAACTGTGAACTGTGAATACATATATGTGAATATACTTTGAATATATATGGAAGACATATATATTTCCATGACAGTCCCCCCTTAGATACCACTTGCCCTAAAAACCTGCTCCTGGCCCAAAGCGCTGCAACTCTTTTGTGCTGCCGGTGAGTTGAGACACCCCTAGTACATGCCTCCCCCAAACCCTGTCGGGGGTTTATGTGTTTGCAATCATAATCTCATAGTTGATATGATGTTTCATCAAGGATGTGTATTCTCAGTCTGGAGGTAGTTCGGAGATCTGGTCAAGCCAGGCAGTTCCATCCGGACTGGTGCGAGGTCCAAGATGGTGAGTGGCATCAAATTGGTTGTCTCCTGAACAGTTTTTTCCATTATCCTGCGGATACAAGGAATAACACAGCAACCAGTAATTAATGCAAAAATGAGAACCCCCATAATGGCTGTCCCAACCTGTGCCAACATTTTCTGCCACCCACTCATCCACCCAAAGTATCGATCCCATGGGTCAGTGACACCTGAGTTCTGTTTCAGTTCCTCTGATAACTCAGTAAGTTTCTGTATTGCCATTGTGACTTTACCATTTGGGCCAGTGTTGTCTGGGATGTAGGTGCAACAGGTGTCTTTGATCATTTTGCAAACACCTCCTTTCTCAGCTAGAATCATATCCAAAGCCATTCTATTCTGGAATGCCATAATGGAAGTGGGGCCTAACTGTGCTGCCAAACCTTTTTACAGCATCTATGGTGAAGTTAACAAATCTCTGCTGGTTATAATAGATGTAATTTATCCAATCAACATTTTTGTTTATAGTGACTCAAATCCTGCTTTAACTTGGTCTCTGGCCTTGAACTCATCAGGTAGGTCATCTGGTCATCTGTCTGGTCAGTCAGAGCATCCACGACATCCTTCATGGCTTAGGTGTCTCTCCTGGTACGGGAGCTTCCTTGCAATGCGATACGTGGATTCAAACAGGCTTTCCCTCTAGTTACACAGAGGTTGATGTCATCTGGGGCTCTTGGACAGGATCATCAAATCTGGCAGTGAGGAGAAAAACTCGAGAATGGACATTAGTTTTTGACCAATTCAATTACATAAGTGTTATGATTTGGTAGCTGAGGAGAGCAGGCAAAAAAGGCAATACACCAGAGAGGTTGGAATCTATGGGATTGCAGTACCCTGACTAACCACCGCGTGGAGCTTTCCTACGTTGGTTCTAGACGCCTCGTCACAGCCTGAGAAGCTAACTACACCTAAAGATAGAAAAAGGAAAGCTATCTGCCCCGGAGCAGATCCCCAAAGAACATAGGAAGCCCCCAAACATGTAATGGCGGTTAGACAAGAGGAAATACAGACACAGACAGAAAATAGTATGAGCAAACGTTGGGGCCCAAACTTCCTAAATAGAAAAGGATAGGAAAGGCACTTACTGCAACCCCAAAAAACCCTGAAAAGTACCAACTCTACTAATTACAAAAACACCTGAGATCACACGACCTCCACCACCTAAATTAGTTCTCTGGTGTAACAAAAACTAAACAGCAACCACTGAAAAAACTGGAAAAGGCAAATGAACAAACAGTGGCTGAACTAAACTGAGAGGAGCATAAGCCCCCGAAGGGACCCGGCAGACCCCCACAGAAGTGCAGGACAAAATGCAGGCACCAAAAAACTAAAAGAAGAAAATGTCTTATCTGTTAGCAGAAGATGCAGGCACAAAACAGCTTTTCTGGGTCTCTGGGAGTGTGCCTTTCGCTAAACAGTGCAATTAGGAGTGTGTCATGCCATGGTTTGCGTGTCTCTTGGGCAATTTTTTCAGCATTCTATTCTTAAGTGTTTCGTTCAGTTTTTATTCGAACGTCCATGACAGCACTACAGAGAGAGGGGATCCGCCCCTTAGGAACAGGAAACCTACAGATATAAAAGGGCGGCACCTCTCCCACACATCAGTTGGTTTCCTGTTCCTAAAGGACGGGTTTCCTACAGATGAAGATCTTCAGGAGGACCCAGGCCGGCCGGTCGACCCAGGTAGCGGGGGGGAATCTCCTACCTCGGCCGGTGCGGAGCCCCTGGAAGCGCCACGGTGGGTCCGGGTAGGATTCCACGGCAGTGTGCGGAGCAGGTGGAGCAGTATCCAGAGGATCTCTGTCTCCCAGCCAGCGCCGGTAGGTAAGTATTCCCCCCCCTCTCCCTGGTCCCGATGCCTTCTCCCTGTCCTCTCCTGTGGTCCTGTCATGGTGGGGGCCTCTTGAGGGTGCAGCCGTGATTTTTTTTTAAAAAAAAAAAAAAAAAGAAAATTTTTTTTTTAATTTGAATTTCCCGCCGCGTCACTGCTGTGAACGGCGCGGCGGGGGTTTTTTGAATTTCCCGCCGCGCGTCACTGTTATGGACGGCGCGGCGGGCGGTTTTGAATTTCCCGCCGCGCGTCACGGCTATAGACGGCGCGGCGGGCGGTTTTGAATTTCCCGCCGCACGTCACTGCTATGGACGGCGCGGCGGGGTTTTTGAAATTTCAATCGTGCGCCGCTGTTGCAGCGGCGCGGCTGAGGTCGGGGGGATCTCCGCTTGGGGGGGCGATGTAGCGGGGGATTGTGCTTACCTCCGTCGGTCCGTGCGAGCGGGGAAAAAAGGGGGCGGAGTCTCCACCACCGGAACCGGAAGTAAGACGCCGGCCGGCGTTTTTTGAAAATTCTGGCGGCTGCATCGTCGGGACGGCGCCTGCTGTGGGGACGGCGGGGAGGTGCAGGGGGGGCCGTGGGGCGGGGAGTAGGAGGGGGTGGACCCCTGGCCAGACCTGCTGATCCGGATATCCGGGGGAGGATATAAGGAGCCTAGGAAGGAGGTAAAGCGCTTCTGCCCCATTTTTTTACGATGGACACTGCAGAGGCTCCCTCGGTGCAACAGGAGAGCCAGCAGCAGCAGCAGACAGAGCGCTCCTCTTCAATGGCCAGGAGCACCAGCCGCAGAAGTTCCGCAGCTGGGAAAAAGCCCCCTCCCCGTGATCCGGTACCTACTGCTGTACAATCTGGGTAAGAGATCGTCAGATTTAGAATACCCAGTAATACAGTTTTTTCCCCATTTTGTCTGTTACTAGGGGAAGAAATGTTCGGTGAAAAGCAAGCACAGGGAATGTGCCTTTTGCGCTTGCCCTCTGCCTGACGCTTGCCCTAAGAGGTTGTGCCAGCCGTGCATGCAACAGACGGTAGGGCATTGTTAAGGGAAGGACAGGGGCATGGGATAACATAGTAAACCCCCCCTATGCCCCTTCCCTTTTTAGATAGCGGAGGAGACTCCAAATTTCACCGAAAGCCTGAAGGAGATAATAAGAGCAGAGTTGAAAGCGTCCTCAAGACACGGAGAATTTTCCAGGCGTAGAAATGTACCAGTGTTGTCTGATTCAGAGTCGCCTGCCGCCCATGATAGGGGTGAAGTTGTGTCAGGACCCTCCTCGCCTTCCTCTTCGGCTTCCTCCTCGTCTTCTACGGAAGACGCTACCCGTTTTTGTTTTCCCTTGGACCAGATGGACAAATTTGTCAAATCCGTTAGGTCCACCATGGGGGTAGAAGAGGCGAAACCAGAACCCTCAGTACAGGATCTGATGTTTGGTGGTCTAGATCCGAAAAAACGGAGATCCTTTCCACTAAATAGTAGCATCCAAGGCCTTATAGACAGAGAGTGGAAGAAGCCTGAAAAAAGAGGCTCCTTACCCCAAGCGTTTAAACGGAGATATCCCTTTGAAGATCCCCTGACGGGTAAATGGGATAAGGCCCCGAAGCTGGATGCAGCAGTGGCGAAGGCTTCTAAAAAATCCTCCATCCCTTTCGATGATATGGGGTCTTTGAAAGATCCACTAGACAGGAAGGCAGATTCCTTCTTGAAAGGCACATGGGAGATGTCGGCAGGTGCCCTGAGGCCGGCAGTTGCAGCCACTTGCGCAGCCAGGTCATTGATGGTCTGGCTAGACCAGTTAGCTTCCCAGTTAACAGATGGAACCTCCAGGGGGACAATTCGAAAGACCTTGCCAATAATTCAGAATGCGGCGGCTTTTCTGGCTGATTCCTCAGCGGACTCAGTAAGAATGGCTGCCAGAGCGGCAGGGCTGTCTAATTCAGCACGAAGGGCATTATGGCTGAAATGTTGGCCGGGCGATATTCAAGCCAGATCTCGCCTCTGCTCCATTCCGTGTGACGGCGAATATCTTTTTGGCCCGGTCCTGGACGAACTTTTAGAAAAGGCGGGGGACGACAAGAAAAAGTTTCCCAGTCTATCAACTCCTTCCTATAAAAGACCTTTCAGCAGAAGGAGGTTCAGCTACCGAAGGTCGTCCAGGGAACGAGCCAAATGGGATGAAAAGAGGCGAAGAGGTACAGGGTTTATGTTTAGAGGTCCACCTAGGGAAACAAAAAAACCCTCGCAATGACTAGCGATGCCGGTAGGAGGCAGATTAAAAGCCTTCTACCCGGCCTGGTCGGAAATCTCAAACAGTAGCTGGATCCTTAACATCATAGCTACAGGGCTGCGGTTAGAATTCTCCTCGATACCTCGGGATAACTTTAAAATTACCCCACTCAGATCATCCCCATCGGAGCAGGCCGCTCTAGAGTTGGAGGTTCAGGAGCTTTGCGCTAAGAATGTCTTAGTGGAGGTGCCAGAAGCAGAGCGGGGTAAGGGGTTTTACTCCCCTCTGTTTTTGATCCATAAACTGGATGGGTCTTTTAGAACAATTATTAATTTGAAAGCCCTCAATAAATTCCTGATTATTCACCGATTTAAAATGGAAACGGTCAGCTCAGCAATAAAGCTTCTGTTTGAAAATTGCTTTATGGTGGTGTTAGATCTGAAAGACGCTTATTACCACATACCGATCCATATGGAGCATCAGCGTTTCCTCAGAGTAGCAATCCAGATGGGGGAAGTACTGCGACATTTTCAATTTAGCGCCCTTCCCTTTGGCTTGGCGGTGGCCCCACGAGTATTCACTAAGGTTATGTCGGAGGTCATGGCCCACTTACGTGAATCAAATATGCTTATAGTCCCCTACCTTGACGACTTTCTTATTATAGGAAAGACGGCAGAGCATTGCCTAGAGCAACTGGAAGATCCCTGGATTGGTGGAAGAATGAGACAAACCTGTCTAAGGGGGTTCCCTGGGAATATGAGATATCCCGAATAGTCACAACAGATGCTAGCCCCTCTGGGTGGGGGGCTCATATGGGGGACGTTATGGTTCAGGGCTTATGGGAGCAGAATCAAATTCATATGTCTTCTAATATGAAAGAATTAACAGCGGTAGAGCTAGCAATTAAAAAGCTCCTTGTCTATCTACAGGGTCACCACGTTCGAGTGCTCTCCGACAATCGGGTCACAGTCGCATACATCAACCACCAGGGTGGTACTCGTTCCGGTCCTCTCATGGAAGTGGCAAAGCGCCTACTTCAGATAGCAGAACGACACTTTCTTTCTCTAACGGCTCTACATATAAGGGGAGAAGAAAATACCAAGGCGGACTTCTTAAGCCGCAATCTCCTGAGCCAAGGAGAGTGGTCATTAAAGACTTCCATCTTCGACCTAATTGTGCGGAAATGGGGTCTACCGGAAGTAGATCTCTTTGCTACCAAAAGCAACAGAAAAGTGACACAGTTCTGCTCTCTGAATCCCAAAGAACGCCCTCTGGCAGTGGACGCTCTTCTATTACAGTGGGATTTCAATCTAGCCTACGCCTTCCCTCCCCTGTCCTTACTCCCCTAGTATTGAGGAAGGTCAGGAAGGACAGGGCAAGGATAATATTAATCGCTCCTTTTTGGCCCAGGAGGGCATGGTTTTCATGTCTCAGAAACATGTCGATAGCCGACCCGTGGGTCCTGCCGGACATTCCCGATCTGCTCTCCCAGGGTCCAGTCTACCATCCTCGAGTAGCGGGCCTCCACCTGACGGCGTGGATTTTGAACGGTCGCTGCTGACAGATAAGGGGTTTTCTGCTAATGTAATTAATACTCTCCTTAAAAGCAGAAAAGAGGTTACAACTAGGATCTACGCTAGGATTTGGAAGAAATTTCTTCAGAGCTCGGCGGTTGTAGCAGGGGACACAACACCGATAACCCAGATTCTAGAATTCCTACAAAAGGGTCTGGACTTAGGTCTCTCCACAAGCACCCTTAAGGTACAAGTTTCAGCTTTGGGGGCACTCTTTAGTTGCAACATCGCAAATAATTACTGGGTCAGTAGATTCATTAAAGCTGCGGGTAGGTCGAGACCCATAGTGAAGGTGAGAATCATGCCATGGGACTTAAATCTTGTTCTCACTGCTTTAACAGAGCCCCCTTTTGAACCTATATCAGCAGCATCAATAAAAACTCTTTCCCTTAAGACCGCTTTCCTGGTAGCATTAACCTCGGCTAGGAGGGTAAGTGACATCCAGGCACTATCTAGACTGTCTCCTTACACTCAGGTCCTGAATGACAGGATAATACTTAGACCGGACCCAGCATACCTACCCAAGGTGTCTTCCGCTTTCCACAGAACACAGGAAATTATTCTCCCTTCGTTCATCCCTAATCCATCTAATCAAAAAGAGATGAAACTTCATACTTTAGATGTTAGAAGATGTCTGCTGCAATATTTGGCAGTCACTGATCCCTGGAAAAGGGACAATGCATTGTTTGTCTCTTTTCAAGGAATTAACAAAGGCCGTAGATTAACAAAGAGCTCGTTGGCCAGATGGATTAGGGAAGCAATTTCTCTGGCATACACCTCGAGGGGCAAGCAGCCACCTGAGAGGCTAAGGGCGCATTCCACTCGAGCTGTGGCGACTTCATGGGCAGAAAGGGCAGAAGTCTCGATTGACCAGATATGTAAGGCAGCTACGTGGTCTTCTCCACACACGTTTTACACTCATTATAGATTAGATTTGGGTGCTTCCTCAGACCTTTCTTTCGGACTAAGGGTGCTGCAGGCAGTAGTCCCTCCCTAAATAGTTATTACTCTCTGTAATTCTCTCTGTAGTGCTGTCATGGACGTTCGAATAAAGTCTAAGTTACTTACCGTTAACGGTATTTTTCGAAGTCCATGACAGCACCCTTACATTCCCACCCAGGTTTTATGTGCACTTCTTCCGCTTATGTAGTCCACATGTAATAAACAATTGATTAATGTTACTGTGTGATGCATGAAATTTTTTTGCTGTATACCATTTAACCTTGATGTCCTCTTATGCTCTGTAATCCAACTGATGTGTGGGAGAGGTGCCGCCCTTTTATATCTGTAGGTTTCCTGTTCCTAAGGGGCGGATCCCCTCTCTCTGTAGTGCTGTCATGGACTTCGAAAAATACCGTTAACGGTAAGTAACTTAGACTTTCTACCTTCCTGCTGCTCTGGGGGTGGTAAGGAGTGTGTAGGCCTAAATCTGACCCTACTGCTAATCGGGTCTTGTGTGTCAGATTTGCTGTGAATGCGGGTCCCTGATCACTTTCTATCATTTCTGGAACCCCGTATCTGCACACTATTTTCCGAAAGTAGCTTCGTTGCAGTAGTCTTTGCTGACTTGGAAGGCTTCTGTTCATCTTGAAAATTCTTCTTTTGACCACAATGGCGTATTTGAATCCTTCACTTGGCGATATCTGGATGTGGTCTATCTGGATCCTTTGAAGCTGGTAAAGTGGTCTTTCCAGATGAGGTGAGGGGGTCTTTCTTCCATACGTCCAGGCTTGAATTTGCCGCAGGTCAGAGAGCTGCTGGTGAGTTTGGCTGTTAGGGTGGAGATCCCTGAAGCGAAACAGTAAGCACCAATCAGATCATTCATCTGTGTCTTTGATATGTGGATGTGGGTCCATGTACCCATTGGACCACCATAGGGTACATACTTTGTGGTAGGCAGAGTTTGAAGTCTATTATTGATAGCCTTCTTTCTTCACATGTTGCTTTTTTCGCATTCAGCTCTTCTTCTTCCTTTTGGAGCTTGGTCTTGTAACTTCTTGAGCAGATTCCAGGACGTTTCTTTGTCAGGTTTCTTGTCTTCAGTCGTCATGTAGTAGCCGTCCGGCTCTACAATCTCTCCCACTTCTCCATGTTGTCTTCCTTTGGCTGCTTCTTTGGCTGCCATGTCCGCCATGTTATTGCCTCACGCCTCTTCTGTTCTCAGTTTTCCATGCACTTTGATTTTTCAAATTGCCACCATTTTGGAAGTTGGAGTATACCCAGTAGGTCCCTGAAGGCTCCATGATGCTTCACGGTTGTCCGTTTGCTGTGATGAAGTCCCTTGTAGCCCAGATGGGTCTAAAGTCGTGTGCTATGCCATGCGAGTACCTGTTAGTCCGTGTAGATGTTTGCAGTCTTGCCTTCTGCCATCTGGCAGGCCTTCGTCAGCGCTATCAATTCTGCTTCCTGGGCTGACAGGCTAGGTGACAGACTTCTGGACCACAGGATTTCTTGATTGCTGGTCACTGCACTTCCTGTGTTGAAACTTCTTCTGGAGCCATCCAAGTATCCCCCCTTGGGAGTGGGAGTAGAGTGGCCGGGCTGAGGACTGTAGGTCTGGAGACGGTGACATTATGAGACAAAGGCAATAGAGGCGCCACAAAGATGCCTGGCGGTGGAGAGATTACTGTTGTTGAGCTTGATTGAAGATTGCCAAGATGTCATGCGGAGTGAGAGTTTCCAGTGGCTGTCCAAGAGTGATGTCAGCAACCTTGTCCAGGAGGGTGTGTGCTGCGGATACTGCCATCAGGCAGGAGGTGTTCTTCTTGCAACTGGATCCAAGCGGGCTGAGAGGCAGCCTAAAAGTCTCTGTTTTCCCCCGTGAATCCGTGCCAGGACTCCAATAGCATGACCTTCTTTCTTCCATCAGGTAGACGGAAAGACTTTTCATAGTCAGGTAGGCCTGGTATTGGCGCTGAGACTGTGGAGTTCTTCCAATCTCCTGAATGGGTTGAAGGCTGCGTCTGATAGAAGGAGCGGGGTTGCGTTGATGCAAGCGCACAGAGGCTGCGTTAGGTCTGAGGCATCAGGGATCCAGGTTCTGCAATATGACACTAGACCAGGGAAGGCCTGCAGCATTCTTGGAGTTGTTGGGGGAGCCATCTTCTCCATAGTGGTCTCCCAGTCTTTTGACATGTGTTTCGTCTGGTGGGCAATACAGTGTCCCAGGGATGTAACTTGCTTCTGGCATCACTGGACTTTGTTCTTCCAGACCTTGCGTTGCTGTTCTTCCAGGTAGAGTAGGAGAGACAAGGAATAGACTGTGCAGGTGTTGATGTCAACCACACAAAATAGAAGGTCATCCACGTGTTGTAGAAGAGTGACTCTTGCATATTCTGCAATCCAGTTGACGAGGATGGAGGACATTGTCTTGGTGAAACTTAAAGGGCTTGTTTTGAGCACCTTGAGGCAACATTGTCCATATGCACTGCACTGGTGCGTGAAAGCAGGCCTCCAGGTGGAGGGGAAACACTGAAGAAGGTACTGGCCAGGTTGATCACCGTGAATACCGTTGCGGTGACTGGGACTCTTGAGAGCAGAGTGTGATGGTTCAGCACTGTTGGGGTTTCAAATACCGTAGCCTCTTTCGCGGCCTCCAGGCCTTGCACCATTCTGAACTCAGTGGGGTTTACAGTCTTTTTCTTCACTGTGGAAAGCTGGGATTGATTCCGATGGGCGAGGCAGCCCAGTTTGGCCTTGTCCTTCAGTATGCGGCAGGGGACTCCCATCTGCTGGTGCAGAGCTGGCGGGAAAACAAGCCGTCTACTAGGTTCCACATCATGAGAGATGACGACCAGCTGGCTTTCTTGTTCTCCACCAAGACAGTCACTGTGTTAGCACCTGCTCTGGTCACAGGGGGTCTTCTTGTTGGGACGTCTCCTTGAACGCTGCTTTTTTCTCAGCACGGGCCATCAGTTGTTTCTTTTTCTCCAGCTCGATCTCAGGTCAGTATTTGTGCACAAGTTTGAAGAGCTGAGTGGCCTTTTTCCGGTCTAGGGCCTGGTGAACTGGTTGATTGCAGGGGGCACCTCCTGGTGCTTGCAAAAGATGAACCTCTGGCGTTAGAGCTGGATGAGGTGGTGCCATTCCATGAAGCGAGTAGAGTCCTTCTTGAGTTGAATATCCTGGCCAATGTCAAAGTTCTCAGGCCGTCTTCTTAGGCGAGTTCACTTAGACCTTCAGTTGGTCAGAGACATCTTGACTCTGGTGATGGAGTGGCTTTTCTGGTACTATGTCCAGCACCTCCTGTGATAGGTCTGCAGTGTGGTTGTTTGAGGTTCCTGTTTCTTCTTGGGTCAGGGGTGAAAAAAGTGTCATGGTCCCATCTTCCTGGAACACTCTGGTCGCTTTCAGCTTCTGCAGTAGGTCCACTCCCAATAGGTTGAGGGTGCAGGTTTTCTACACAACAAACTGGGACATGATGGAGTGTTCTGGCTGAGTCCACACCTCAGGGGCTTCATAATCTGGAAATATCACTTGACCATCAATTCCCATGCAGGAAGCAAAGATTCTGATAGGTAGGTGAGGTTGCGGAGTTCCACAGAAAAGATATGACTACGCCATCCACTCTCAGGATATTGGTCCCACTGGTGGGGTTCCTTGTGGACTTGGTGTGCTCTTGTCCTATGGACGGGGTTCTTCACTGCTTTCTGTGTTTTCTCCTTTTTCTGGGTGAAGTCAGTGTCTGCACTTGTTCCGGAAATGACCAAACTCGCCACAGTTGTAACACTTGACATTCCTTCTGTCCCGGCGGGACTCAATCCTTTTTGCTACTGTGAGCAGGGTATCCATTGCTATTGACGTGTACTCAGGCCTGGCTGCTACCAGTGTTTCCTAAATTGGTTCTCTCAGTCCATGCACAAAGGCCTGTGCCAACATCCGTCTGTGTGTCTGATCATGGGTAAGAGGCCCAAATCTTGAAACACTTGCATTACTCTGTCATGGAACTTCTCCACAGACTGTCTTGTCTTGACTCGTGACATGTAGGCTGAGAGTTTGTCCTGTCAGTCTGCTTTTGGCCCATTCTCTGAGTTGCTCAATTAGCTTTGGTCCTGTCTCCCAGGCATACACATCTAACTCTGTTGGAAGCTTGAAGTGTTTCTCCATAATTGGCCAGAATGCATCACCTGCTTTTATTTCCTTACGGTCCAGAGATCAGTCCAGGCTGCTGCATACGTTCGCTGGATCTGCTGCATTTTTTGGCAAAATGGCATGGGTGTATCCTGGGTCTGGCAGCATACTGATCACCTGGCTTGGGATGAAGGGCTCATAGGATGGTGCCTCTACCTGTCCCGGGCTCTATTGGTGCTTGTGTGTTTTCTTCCCTAGTATTGGGCACATGTGTGCGTTCCCATCTTCATCTTCATCAGATAAGAAGTGACATGGTGTACTTGGTGCATACACTGGTGAGATTTGGGCTTTAAAGTGTCTTGCTGCATGGGGATTTCCCCTTCCTGCTGAGGCTGCGGTGGATCAGTGTCATGGTTCCATGCTAGCAGCCCTGTAGCATACCACCCCCCTGTGAAGAACTAGCTGTGGACTGTTGTGTCTGGGGGCTAAATGTAGCGTTTTGTGTGGGGAGATTTGCACTTTTCTTCCCCTGGATAATGACTAGGGAGAGGTGGGGGGCAACCGCATGCTACACAAATGTCCCTGTACCATGGATTCGTTTGAGACAGACTGAACAAAGTCCAATATTTCCTTTCACCATATTGGGGGTGGTGATGGCTTAGCATCTTTCTCTATCTTGTACACATAAAAAATCATATCCTGGCTTGTTCACATATCTTTCTGGACTTCCTAAACGATCAAGTTTACTGCCACTTTGTACCATGCATTTGCATCAGTCAGCAATTTTGAATCTACTAGCTTCCCTTTTTTATTTTTCAATACATCCTGCCATTCCGCAGCTTGGAGTCTGCCCTTCTTAAAGGATTTCACACACTTTCATGAGCTGTCTGTTATTTTTTTTACATACTTTACTCCTTCTTGTTCAGCTACCAGCTGGGGGGCAGTTTTCTCTCCAGGGAGCATAAGACTCTCCCGCTTGCCCATCTTTTTTTCCCCCATTTTTAAAAAAAAAAAATAAAAATTATTTCTCGCCGAATGCCCGACGGGGGGGGTACTCAGACCACTGCGTAGTTTGTGTCTGCTCTCTCCCTCCCGCCTGTAATTCTCCTTATCTATGTGACTTGTGTAAGGCAAGCTTGTAGAAAAAAAAAATGGCTGGAGAAATAAAGCTCTAAAATAAATTGCTTAGAGAAAAAAAAAAAAAAAAAAAAAAAAAATTCTCTCCAAAAAACATTTAAAAATGTACTTAGAAGAAAAATTTTAAAAACAAAAAGTTAGATTTAGTAAAAAAAACTCTAGAAAAAGAAAACAAAACAAAAATAAATTTACCAAAAAGGGGAGAAAAGAAAAACCGTATTAATCATAAAACTCTGAAAAACAACCATTGTTACTAAAACAGCTAATTAAAAA